>JAQGBV010002038.1:0-12903 GCA_034698685.1 Isotomurus pseudopalustris
TATGTAATTGTGTAATAATGTTAGGATGATATGCACCATGAAGTTTCGTGGTGTCCATGTCCATTGTCACTCAAGATCACTGGGTCCTTTGTGTAATCTACAGAGTAGTGACCATACACAGAAACTTGAATCCAAAGACTGCTTCTAAATACTCTAAAGCTAAACAAAGTTGTTCAGACTTGTATTGTATCAGTATGAGCAGTGACATTTTGAAAAACAACGAAATAAAACTTTGTCACTGGACTAGCCATGTGTCACCCCCACAATGAAAGATTGAATTTCTGTTGGTCCTAACTTGCTTTTGTGTCTTCAAATTGTAATCAAAACTTTGACAAAATTGTAAAAGACAAGAGTATCTTGACTTGATATGGTCGTCTTGATTCATTTATGCAGACTGCACTTCCAGTTACTCACACTAATGAGTCTCGGCTGTGTATGACATTCCTTGTGTGTATATGTTATCAATCCCTCTAAAAATTTTAGTAGCTCCCAGCATGCAATGACATTTTAGTGCAAAAATACACCAAAAGCAGCCAGTCTTATAAGAACAGAGAAAGCATTACCTGCTACTAAGCTGGAAATATTGCTAAGCACAGAAGCGAATTGTATAGAAAAGGGGTGTGTTTTTCAAGTTGATCGATAATTCGTCTGTGTCAACCTAACCTTATTATTACTGCTTAGGGTAGAGGAGAGAAGAGTTTTTAAGTCTCCACGACCAGTTGTTGAGTAGTACTAAAGGGTATGGCTAAAACATACAAACACACCTAAATCAATAACAGCCACCACTGATTCAAGTGGAAGAATTATTATTAGAGAACAACAGTCATTAAATAAAGATTAAGCGACAAGAACTGAAGTAATAAATAAAATAGAAAACACATTTTTCCAATGGGAATATGTGGATTTAAAGACAAGGCAGTAAGAAGGACAGAGGAGACTGAGGAAAGGGAAGACGAAGAAGAAGTTTCAGGTGTGTGTAAATTAATTACTGAGTTGTAAGCACATAACACATTAATATTCATAAATCACTCGAGTCGTCGCTGGTCGCTCTCCTTCTTTATATTTTTGCCATACTGTTGAGAATATTACTCTCAGCACTTTGCTAACATTGTCGGAGAATAGTCCTCCTGCGCTGCCTGCTGCCTTTTATTGGGGATTCTCTCTTCACAAGTTCACAGTCTATGTAATAATCGTAAACTAAATAATGTACAAACCCAGCAGGAGAAAGCAAATTAAAACTTCCACAAAGTTAATTTACTTTGGGAGAGTCATCGATGGAACTTTCCCATTTCATATTGTGTGACTCACAGTTGGTATTATGTCCTTAGTAATTCCTTATTCCGATGAGTTTTTGGGCAACTTACGACACAACTCACGTCACACTAACTACACTCCTCCACTTCACCAATACCAAAGTACCCAATTTGTATCACATTTTCTCAATAAGGATAGCGCTGGACCCCGTGTGGGAGTAATTGGTCGTAGGCGATCGAAGTTGTGGTATGGTTGAATGTGTATGGGTATTAGGGTTTAAGTAACAAACACAATGATAGTTAGCAATTAGGCGATTACTAACGGGAGAGAATTTCCAGACGTTTCTTGTTAGGAAAATATAGAATGAAAAAATGACGTACTGGTTCTGCCCACATTTCCATTTTAATTCCACACATCATTACAGATTTATCGATATAATCATACTCTATTCATGTGGAATCTGAAGGATACTTAAAATACACCGAGAAATTGCATTTTAAATGATAAATAACTCCAAAATGATCGTTTGTGATTGCAGATACTGACTTGGAGCCAGTTATTCCTCCCGTAAGAACAACTCGAAGGAAATCCGTATGGGCAGAGGCGTACAACCCCGAAGAAGATGTGGATGATAAACCCTCAGTAAGTTGATAACTCATTTCCAAATCAGATCAATGATTCTTTCTATTAGGAATGGTTCGAAGTGAGTACACACATAATACACACACAAGAACAATGGATAATCCTGAAACTCTTTCTGTACATATGCTCTAGTGAAACGAAATCTATCGTAATAAATCTAGATCGCGTCTATAAAATATTTAAGTGAAGCTGTGAGTCGGAGGGACATAAATCCTGTGAATTCACTGCATACATATATACACGCACACACGCTACACTTTCTCCATGTACAGTGTTTTATATAGACCATCTTTCTCGTGTATAATCAGTAAATCCAATTTCTTCTGTGTGCTTACAGGTGGTTCATCCGAAATCTGACAGTCAGCGTCAGGTTCTGGCGGAAGCTGTGAAACATATCTTACTTTTCCGGTCTTTGGATGCGGTAAGTGTAGTCGGAAGAAGGAGAAAGACGGAGATACTAATGGGCTTCTGCTTCACTCCTTATTTGTCTTTGTCCCATAAGCACTCGTACTCTCATCAATCTCTCCGTGTAGAACTCTACTTAAACACGCTTTTAATTGATTCAAGATAGCTTTCTCCCTTCAGAGATACGCCTCAGTTAGTTTACTTACTTCGCATGAATACCTTATCCGCATTGATATTTCGTCCACGGAAACGAAGACTATACATACACAGTCACAGTAGATATAAGATATGCTCCAGTACCACAACATGGATCATGTATAATGTATAATCCTTAGATACAAAATCTATCCCGACTTTCAACGCTCAAGGAGCTAGGGTAATAATGTATTCCAAGTATTCCTTAATCTCTAAAAGTAATCCCAACCTTTCTCATTAGTCAAATACGTCTTACGTGTGTGTGTGCATCACATGGAAGCAACCAAAACCTTTTCTTATATTCTTCTAACTTATCGCACACTTTTTCTTGTAGCAGTGTAAGCCCCAAGACTTCTCTATAAACTAGCAACAAAGGCAATATCCCTCAAATGTAGACCAGGTAGCTTCCCAGCTTATCCCTTACGCGGCAAGAGTATCTCATTAAGCGAAAGATTTTCCAGTGAGTGAATCCTTTATTCGCAAAGATATTAGCACTAGCATAGCATCCTAAATTACAGCTAGTAAGTGAGAGAGTGAATAAGTAGCATGTGAAATATATATAGGGAAGCAATCTCTGGGATTCACTTTCTCCTGCTATCATCTTATTCTCTCTCTAGCTATAGTCTGTGCATACGCTCTGTCCCGTTCTTCCCATAACTTTTCTCAGTAGATTCAATATGGAAGGCAAAGGTGGTTGATGAGACCATAAAGGATTTCATTTCGAGAGCTGTCACGAGTGAAAGTGGAACTTGGTTCGGAGAGGAAACTTTGTCAAAGAAGAATAGAAAATAAAATCATAGGCCAGGTTAACGATTCTACCGACTTTCTTTTATGCTCAACGAGCTCTGTATGATGATTCCCATTCCTGTGTCCCACCACCATCATCATAATACTCATCATCCTTGAAGGAGATTGCCAATAGTAGCAGTACTCTCACCAGCACAAACTGCTGCTAAGCAGATCACATAAAATTGGTGAAAGCGAAGCATAGTAAATGCTGTAAGATGCCTATCCACCGTTTCTGCCTATACCTCTACTGCCACGGACTTACTTCTCACTCATTTTATTGATTTTCATCCCCATTCGTTTAGTTAGAAGAGCTCCTTTCTCCATGCCTCTGTACTGGTGGTACTCTGTGTATACGTGTAGATATGAAAGCCTCCCCATCATCGTGTATGCCTGATCCTTGCACAACCCGCCAGGGTTCTTCTTTTTCATCTCTCTCTCTCTTTTCAAAGTAAAAGTTAGATTGCCTTGTGCAATAAAAAGGTAGAAGAGGTATCTGTGTGGAGAGACCTCGAGGAATATACAACGCAGGGAGGAGGTCTTCTCGGGCGAATCTCCCTATCTACCAGAGGTGGTGGACTTCGTACTGGTAGACAGATTTTGAGTTGATATGAAGTAAATGCTGAGCTGGTGTTGGAAGTATAAATAGGCTCTCACATTGTATATCTGCTAGTATTTCTATATACGTCTCTAGATCTTATCCTTGTATATGAGTCTTTATGTGAGTGACTTGCCTGGCCTGGGTAAACTTCCCATGTACATCCCACAACCCCATGCAACTCTACTTTCACCGAAGGCAGTCTTCTTGATGCGAAGTTTATATGAAAGCTAGTTGAGGTAATGCAATATTGCTGCCTCACCAAGTCCTACACTAGCATTCTAGCATCTCGTCAAGAGTCTTCTATTGTGAGGAACATGTCATGAGTTCTAGTTTGGTTGTTACCTTTATTTACTCCTAGCTCAAGTGCTTTTATCTACCCTATTAAACGGAGTACAACCACAGAGGTATATGTACTGCATCAGTACTGTTACGTCTATTTCGGTAGTAAAGAATGAGGTGATTTTTATGCTTGTTTCCTCTCTACGCTTTCACCTCTCCTCATATTATAATACTTCTATGGGCAAACAAGCGTGCAGAACAAAGATTATATGGGAGACAGATTAGTCAAGACTTGAAAGCAAATGTTCTATCTCGTTTGAATTTAGTGTAATCGAGGCACAATACTCTTTTCAAGCTGACTCAAGCTGGTTTCTTCAGGTCAACAGTGGGAGTTTCCATGAGTTAGTTTGCAATAAAATGTCAAGATGAAATAAACAACTTGAGGTATATCATTCCCAGGAGCACTTAAGCAGGCCTCGACGTTCTCCGTTAGAAGAGGGGGGTTAATCTTTTCTGTATTTGTGCTCAAGTGTTCTTCCTTGGACGTACATCAAAATAATGATGATGAGTAAGATAACGCCAGGAAAGCTTGTGGAAGTAGATGGATGACAGCAGCAGGGAAATTGATGGACGATTAATAGCACAACAACCTCTAAAAATTCAACCTTCAAGTATCCTACTCAGTTGGTGGATAAAAATCGAGAAAGAATGAGTTTTTGGAATAGGGAACAAGGAAAATTCTAAAGAAAGCAATTTTTCATCACAAAATATTTCACGTAGGAAAGTTCCTGTGGTTTTCAGACATTTATTGGAAGTGTAATAGATACAAATCTCTTCGTACTCCCTACTCCATTGATTTTGAACTCCAATTCATGCCGAGTTAGGATAGGGAAAACCCAGTATGTTTAATAGAGATGGGATGAAAGTCAGGAATACTCTTAAATTGGAACTGGAAGCTTTGGGTTGCGTGCTTTCACTGAAAAATATGAATTCCTGCGGGAATTCATGAAATACTTGGTGATATCTTACTTGGCTCACAATACGGGTTTTTACTTTTTCCAGGAACAAATGCAACAAGTCTTGGATGCCATGTTCGAACGAAGGGTCGAGAAAGGAGAATATGTGATTAAACAAGGAGACGATGGAGACAACTTTTATGTCATAGAATCGTACGTGAAAAATGATGAAATGAAATATTTCGTGTATTATACCATATGCGTTTTTTCCCTTCTGGTTGAACTTTCTCTTTCCTTAGCCGTGTTTTGTTTCTATAATGGCTGATGATAAGATTGTGGTTTTATGCAGGGGAAAGTACAAAGTGTATGTCAAGTTGGATGGAGAAGCACAGCCAAAGCATGTTTCAGGGTATGATAATACTGGAAGTTTTGGAGAGTTAGCCCTCATGTACAACATGCCTCGAGCTGCAACAGTTCAGGCTGACTCAGATGGTTTGTTGTGGGCAATGGATCGGCAAACTTTCAGACGAATTGTACTCAAGAATGCTTACCAGAAGCGGAGGATGTATGAATCACTTATTGACTCTGTTCCAATGTTGAAGACGCTCGAGGTGAGAATTTACAAGTTTTAAACCTTCATCGCCATCCACATGAATGACTCTCATAATATGTAGCAGCCTACTTTATATATTACTATCATAATATCTGCCTTTCTCATCCTTCCTACTGTACAATAATATTACCTATACATACAGCGCCTGCTGTCTCCAGTTCAAACTGAATATTCATATGCCTTGTAACTTTGGTTGTTTCAGAATTACGAGCGGATGAATTTAGCAGATGCTCTAGTTCCACGAGTGTATACTTCAGGGGAAACAATAATAAAACAGGGTGATGCTGCAGATGGAATGTACTTTATCGAAGATGGAACTGTTCGAGTTGTTAAAGTGGATGGAAATGGGATGGAAAAGGAGGTAACATTCTTCATAACTTATGCGTGTCATAAATAATACATAATAACGACGAAGAATACCTCTACTGCTGGTATCTTTCATAATACGGAGAGAGTATCTCAAATGGCATAATCGTGTGTGTCCACAGGCACTCTCATACATTTATTATTAAATTGCAAAACTTTCCTAATGCCAAATTCTTTTGTTGTTTGTGGTCAACCCACAGATAAATCGAGCCACGAAAGGAGGCTATTTTGGGGAATTAGCCCTTCTCACAAAACAGCCCAGAGCAGCCACAGTTAGTTCCGTTGGAAATGTCAAAACAGCATGTAAGTTGTAGGAAAATGAGCAAAAAATTACACAATATTATTTCGTTGTAGGCAGAATACAGACTACGCTTGTATTCTAACACGACTTGTACGTAAATATATTCATTTCTGTTTGTGTCTGTTGACTCCTGCAGTTCTTGACGTGGACGCATTCGAGCGTCTCCTTGGCCCATGTATGCAATTAATGAAACGAAATGCTACAGAATACGAACAACAACTCATTCGCATCTTCGGCTCCAAATCAGCAATCACTGACATTCGGTGAGCTGTTTGCACCAGAAGAAGAATCCTGCACATTTTCTTCTCGGCGTTTCTTAAACCAACAACTTCATCTCGGTGTGGTGAATCGACTAAATGTAACAGTAAAATATCCAGTCACATAAAGAAAATACAATCAGCGTGCTCGAAACATGAAACAATTTTAATGCTATGGATGAGTGTGATGAAGATGAAGATTACTTTACGAACCAACTTTTACTTATTCTGGATTAAAGAAGTATTAAGACTTAGGATACATTTTGAATGGTTTATAAGCTCAGCTCATACTTTCTTGTTTGTATTATCACTTAAAATCATTGTTCCACGATGTAATGCGTGTGGTGAGTTGAGTGGTTTGACGTTTGATTCGAACACAAAAGTTTTGCAAAACTAAATATGTAAATGCAGTCATGTGTGACTCAAAGAGACGAGTAAGATTTTGAAGGCTTCCTTTTTGATCAGAGATTAGCATTAGCGTTGTAAATCATAAAACATCTCTGGAGTTGAGCTTGCAAAAGTGTCATAATCAATGACGTGTGTTGTATTTTATATTATTTCGTAGACTGTATTCGGGAAAGACACGCCATATTGTTTATGGGTGTGACATGATTTGCTGGTTATGACGTATTATGTAGGAAAGAAAATAGGTTGTTGTACTAGATAACATAATAGTTACTTACGATGATAAATGGTTCGCAAGTTATCTGGAGTAGAGAATGTTTTGTCTGAGACGTGTGCAAGGTAGAATTTATGCAAGAAAACATGAACGAATTTTTCTTGTATGCCAACAGCATCGAATTTATCAAGCAAAGTGAAAGCGCAAAAAGGAAAGTTTCCAACGATGGACTTCGAATGAAATGTCAGTGCTTATTTTCCTTTAGACTTTTCAGTTGAAAACTTTCCAACTTCCAGTAACTCACAAGGCACACTCGACTCGCTAATATAATGCGTTTCGTGACGTAAAACGAGCAATCGCTTGGTTAGAAGATTTTAGCTGGTCTAACAGAATAAGTAGTATCTCCGTATGTATTATTTAACACTGATCCAATTAAGTTTTTCAACATTTTTGTCATCATTTGTGGCGATCCCCAGAAAATCGATGGTAAAATTTTTAAGCTGGTCTTGAATTTTACCATGTATAAAGATTAAATCATTATTGATATGAGTATTATTTATTTCCGTGTATATGCACTGATTATTTACTGAAACTAACTTTTAGTGATCCTCTAGTATTAATTTACAAAACTTCTGTTCTGCACATTAGCTATGAAAATGAAATGTTCTAAAGGTTTGTGAAACAAATGGAGCTCGATAAACTACGACTGTGTGGAAATCCAGTGTATTTTAGTCCAACGGAAAGTGTAAAATCTTATATTAAATAAGCCTGAAAGAAGGAGAGAATGAATTTATAATTAAGTGATTGTAATAATCAATTTAATATATGAAGCAATGCTATGCATTGATGGACGAAATTTTGATGTGTAGTTTTGGAAGGGAAATATCCGGTAGGGTTGTAGCAATCTGTATTCACGTATAATATATGAATTAGCATTGTCAAATACAATACAAACTGCTGTAATACACATTACAACTTACAACTACGTCTGTAGATATCTGAGTTGAGGTTTACTTTACTTACTTAGTCACTATTCTTTGAGTGCCATTCACTCTATTATTATTAATTAGTATAATTGAGATAACTTGATTCCACCTACACGTAAACTTATTGTTAGTGGGTATACTCTTTACAACTGTACTGACGAATTATTTGTTTTCCGTGTAATTTTAACCCTCCCAACCAAAGACAGTAGAGGATTAATAAAATAATAAGTACATGTAATCTTCGAACTATTTTCTTTTATCCTACTTCAAGTTCCAAACAGTTCCAACGCTGCAGATACATTTTACAAATTTACAATTACTAGTCAGTTCTTCTAGCGATGTCCTGTGAATAAGAGTGAAACTTAGATTTTATTGCACTACATGATGATTCGTTGCGCATGCAACATTAATAGTAACCGCTTTGAAGATTAATGTTAAAGATCATAGATTGATAGATTACCAAGAGGATTAGTAGAGAAAGCAGCAGTGCCTTTTCATTTACAGAGCACACTGTGAATATCTTCATGTTGATGTATCCTTTTGTTTGTTGTATATGAGCTACCTTTCCAGTATTCGAAACCACCTGCACAACGTACAACAGAGTATCATATTCATATTCTGCTACCCCAACTTTCTTTGGCTTGCTTTCTCTTACATAAATGTCGAGAGCTTTGGCCAAGCTTGAGTTACAAACGGACAAGAAATATAAAAGTTCCCCATGCACATCAGTAATCTCATACCTGGGGACTTCCAAGAACTCAATTACCTGGGATATATCCCCGATTTTGTGACCAGGAGGGGAGGATACTGCATGAGTCTATTAAAAGAATTTCGTATGCCGTTCTTAATCGGATCATATTTTCGCAAAAGCAGAAAATCCATGTTTTATGTTACGGATCTCCTCGAAATGTATCCTGTAGACTCGGTTTGCTCTATCTGAAGGACTTGATGCTTATGAGCATCTTTGAAGACAATCTTTTCTCCCTTATCAGGCACAATGAAACAACTGTGCTCTTCCGCACACGTTAGTATTCTTTCTTTACTTATTCCGTTGTATATGTCATAATACAAGCTGCAGCTACAACTCCAAAACTCCTCTACGAAGTTGTGCACAACTTAGAATTACATATTTTTAAAGTTCATAACTTTCTACAACCCATATAAGAGATACTTATCTTACTTATTCGATTATGAGTTAGTATGAAATCATCCGTGTGCTCGAGAAACGCTAATTCATCGGAATGATTGGAGCTCCTTATAGACACCAGACTGGCTGAACTTGCACTAGACGTAGAGGCGATAAGTGACGCTGAATGTAGAATTTAAACACAATCTTCTTTTAGTGAACTGTTTACTAACTGTGCATGTATAATAGCACTAATAGCAGTCTCACCTCGATATGGCTGTTTGTCTATAAATTCTCCTAAAACTCGAGTAACCATCTTTCTCGCAATTTCTAACTCCACAGCTACAGCTACAGCTCCACAGTTATTTTATTACTTTCGAACGATTCGGCTGTCTTTATGAAGGAGTTATTTCCTCAAATAGAATTCCTAGAAAATGCGACTATCCTAATTCCACCATTACCACTACTACAATTATCTAAATCCGCTACAATTACCTAAAATGATATCCACTCATGAATTCGTATCTCGATTTTTCCAACCGGAAGTGGTTTCTCCTTTGCGCCACAGGCTTTAACATCAATCATTCAACTTGTACATTTCCATGAGTGTCCATAAAATCAAATCGATTCTCACACACAGCAAAAGCGTAATTAGTAAATTACGCTATAATTTAATTACTAATTATTAATTATCGTCTTATCTGACTGAAAGCTGTGCTGGTGGTCACGTATATCCTCAGCGATTCAACATTAGTGGATTCAACGCATCAATAAGCATGAGCCATGAATTCATCAGTTTGGTGACAGCAATAGAACATTCGGTCGACGTCGACACACATGCAACAGACAATGTACAGCACACTGTTCCTCAATAAACGAGACAAGCGTCACGTAGTCTCAGCATCTCTGTACAACTTTTCCTTCTAGAAGAAGGGAAAGACTCATGTTACGTCACCTTTAGCACCTGCTTTGGCTGCTTTACATTAAAGGGGCGGAGGGAGCATGAGTAGAATTCAAACCCGCTTACTCTCCCGCCATTCTTTCTCACGCTTCTCTTGCGGCACAAGACCTATCCCTCCTGACTTTCCCACTCGCCCTCGAACACAACACACACTTGTCAATTTATATTTTTTACTCCTTTTGTAATTATTTCTCCTCCAGTATTTTAATCATACTTAATATCTCTCACTCCAATTAAACCTCACTGTAGTCTTAATTAGTACTTTACAACTTTCATCTCTTCGAGTGTTTTATCTTTCCTTGCTCGCGAAACAACAACTACATTGAGTATAACTTACCGGTAACCGCTTTACTAACCGACTGCGTAAAAGTGTGGTTGAAAAGTGAAACTTTCGAAGATTAAGTTGAAGATTTAAGCAGAGAGATTTAAGAAATGGATAAGATTATTGTGGAAGAACACACCATGAAAGACTTTGTTCATGAGGTGGAGGAGGATGATGACGTCTTGATGGTCGTGGACGATGAAGTTGACATTCCGGTGGAAACCGAACGCGAGAATGTTCATGCGTTGTGCGTGGGCATTGTAAGCAAATTTCAGCTAATATTGCTATTATTGCACGTTAACTTAATAATGTAGAACCTGTGGTTTAAATAAATTCTTTGTTTATTACAGGTTTCAGGGCAAATATTAAGTTATTTGGACTTCCAAGAGTTGAAGGTAGCTAGACTTGTCTGTCGGTCGTGGGAAATGGAATCTCGCGTGTACATTGCGGAGAAGGCGAGGATCGTTTTAGATTCTGAAGAAAGACTTAGCAGCTACATGGAAGGATTTATTGGAGAGAGGGGTTTTTGCGATACGATTCAGATTGGACCGTTCATGTATTTGGGAACCCCCTTGACCGACAGGTTCTTCATGCTGTATGGGCTGTATTTGAAGCACCTGATACTTCAGAAGACTCAGTGCACAGCAGCTCATCTTAGGAATATACTGTTTGTGTGGGCCCCTTACTTGGAAGAGTTAACCATACATGGACCGACACCAGGGAAGTCTAGATTCCTCGATGATGCCCAACCGATTAGACCCGCTCTCACGTCGTTGAAAACAGCGAGTCTTAACTTAATGATTACCCAGGGTCAGACTGTTCTGAGGGACTTCTTGTTTGACTTGTTGTTTGTGTCACCGAATTTGGAGAAAATCGTTGTTCCTTCCAGGAATGTTTATAAAGGCTTCCTTCCGTGCTTGATATCTACTCTTCTTGAACATTCAGACTTGCCTTTAGAAAACTTGTCAGACGTGGACACACTCTTTAGTTTCGATGATGGGTACATCGAAATGTTGATGGCAAGAAAGTATCCTCTAGGAAGTCTCAATATGCAGCTAATGCAAAATGTAACAATAGAAGTTCTGTCGTCACTTTTGGATAGTCTCAATTCAACACTGAAGAGTTTAAGACTGTATTTTTACCTCGCGAGGTTTAAGAAACTACCTGAACAAGTTAACTTAGAAAATCTGGAGAAGCTTACTCTGGATACGTACGAGGGATCACTGCAATTTACGTCTCACCTACCTAAGTTGACAGAACTTACACTTACAGTTAAGAGTATGGAAGAATTCGAAGAAGCATTTCCAGGACAAGACACTGCCTACGACAAGTGGAACTGTAGGAGCCTGAAATCGTTTAGTTCTCAAGTCGCGCTTGTGGAAAGTTGTCCGGAAGCATTGATATTAAAGATCCATGTGGCGTTCCCGAACTTAACGTCGATATCGATTCAAGGACTTACAGACAATGCTGCAAGGTTTCTGCTGCGAAGCTATCCTAATTTAGAAGAATGGAGCGCGCCTGGAGGGCTCTACACAGATGTTGGTATTACAGGCCTGCCTGCTGACCGTCTTCAGTTATTCTGCAATTCGATTGATTTAAGTGACCCAGAATGTATTGGAAACTTATGTCGACAGTACACAGGAAATCTTGTGAGCTTGCCAAGTAAGCATTACACTACTGTTTAGTAATACTGTCTTATTAAAATATTACAAATACTACCAGAGAGAGGTGTACTCTGCCAATCACCTATCAGAATCATCAATTTTGTATTATTTGTTTTACAGAACTGAGGAAACTTCATCTTGACTCTCATAACCTAACAGATCTTAGTATTTTCTTCGGTATATTACATTGTAGAGAACTCAAGGAGCTAATAATCGAAAGGTGTGATGTAAGTGTAGATTTCATTCCCAAAGCCCATTCATTTTACTAGTACTAACTACTACAAACAGCAAAGTAATCCATATTGTTTTGTTTCAGGTTACTGATAAAGGAATAGATGCTATTATCAACTGTATGGATATCCATAAACTTCACATCTTGTCATGCACCCGAGTCAGTGGGCCTCAGTTGGATTTAGTGAGGAACAAAATGAAGAATCGTTGCCTCAAAGTTGAGTTTAACGAGAAGCGATTTAGCATGTATGACTGAAAGAAGGCACAGTCTTTCCAATCGACCCAAAAAGGTGCAATTGGAAACCGCTGGGGCTAGGGTGAATGTTTTTGTATATTATG
>JAQGBV010002039.1:0-12895 GCA_034698685.1 Isotomurus pseudopalustris
ATTAACCCAGGGGAGTAGGGAAAACTAACCTAATATTTAGTCTATCATGGCAATTTCCCCTGCCAACCAATTCATATACTGGATCCTTAAGGATTAAAAAAAATTGGCCACTTCTTGGAGTGACCAGGCGAAGGTTGATAACTTTGGACAGTACTTGGAGGAGGCGGCATCAGATTGGTTAGCGATAACTGAGAACGAATTGAAAGAAGAATTAACGACAAGTGATCTGGGGATTCAATCAAATAGGTGGTTAGACTTCCGATGGAGCCAACTGCGTAGGCTTCTTGAAAAGGAATACAGGAAAGAAAAAATTCAGGAGTTGATAACATGTAAACAAGGGCCTAATGAGTCATAGGTCACATACTTCTATCGGATTTTTAGGATGCATTCTAATAGTAAGTTGCAATTAGATGAGGAAGCTTTAGTCACTCTGATCATTCAACGCATGAGTCCACGGTACATGGAACACTTCAGATACCGCACCTGTAGCACCATGAATGACTTGAAGCGTGCTATTATCACGTACCATCAAAAGAGAAGCGATCAACCAGCTCTAAAGAGTGGGGCCAAACGAAAATAATCAGCTGTTGCTTTTCTAGAAGAAGACGAGAAACGAGCAAGATTTGAAATCCAGGAAGAACAATCAGCTATGGCTTACAGAGACCAGCCACAAAAATACACTGGCAGCCCAAATCGAAGCTGATGATACTCCCTCGCCACCCAAACCACTCTTTCGTGTGGGCAAATTTGGGTACTATTCTCTCGTAGGTCCTCCAACCGGTACAGAAGTATTAACATTACTATAAATTAACGAAATTAAATGATTGAGATGATTTGCGATGAACAACTACAACCTGTACAAGTCATATCCAACTAATCCAGGAGTACCCTTATGAGTTAATTGAACGTCGTCAAATAAAGTTTCAAACGTAATGAACTCTATAAATCAATTGGTTTAATTATTTTTTATTCAGGAACATGAATGCTGGCATTGTTTGACAATTTATATTTCAGTAGATGTCCACAAATTTCCTCACAATTGAGGATGGCATCACGTGGGTTGAAGAACATTTGCTTCTGAGTTTCCTCTACAGATACAAATATACCTCTTACTGTTCTTCTTCCAGGTGGAAAGCCTAACCTTGTAGCCATCACCCACGTGAGCCTCGTAGTGAACTACATTTGCTTCATCATTACCTTTGGTGTTTTAAACAGCAAAATTCTTGGTGACTGTAGGCTCAACATCGACAACTTCTTCTGTTAAAAAAATAGTAATAATAATAGAATTAGAATGATTATTTACATAAGCTAACTCACGAACTCTCAAAATGAACTTCTCGCCGTTTATTGTGGCCGTCTCTCCACAATATTCTCAGTTTCTTCTTCATCATCCAACGAAGACTCATCCTCAGCAACCTCATCTTCATCAACCCCATCATCCTCTTCTTCTTCTTCTTTCTCCAAATCTTCCTCATCTTCTTCCATTTCCTCACATTCAGATTCTGCAACCAGCTTCTTCGATGATTTTACTATAAATAACCAAATAAATAACTACTAATCTTACTCGCATGTACTAGATTATCTAAGACACATAACCTACTTAACTCAGTGATTCAAAGAAAAAGTAAAACGTATCTTTCCTACTCCTCTTCCGTGTCTTCCGTTTTAGAGCTCTCTTTACCGCGTTTTTGCCTTTGGCCGTGAAAAAAGAATGATTTCAAATCAAGAAAACTGAATTGAGTTTGAATTCTCACCAGCTTTTGGTTTAAGCGTCTTTGGAGCCGTTTGTTTTGCCTTAGAATCTTCAAAAATCTTGAGATCGTTACGGAGAATGAATCAGGCTTTAAGCTCCGATATAAAAATAGCTGGATTTACACCATTTACAGGTGGTTGTTTCGTTAAACTTCCTAAAGACATTAGAAATAAGAAGGCAACTGTTGAATAGAGCAAGAAATCTAACTGACTTAATCTCTACTCGGGGGTGTCAATGAGGTTCTAGATTTTAAGAAATAGTGCTCGAAAACTACAGGAAAATCTACAAGTTTATTTAGAAATTACGAGAGCGACAATCTGACTAGACACGACTATCTCTCCGACACAAGTGACGAAATTACGTCAAAAACACAGCTATTTATACTTTTTACAGAAAACTCTCCTAGTATACTTTTTAACAGCACATTTCATGAATAATTATCTATTTTTAGCTCAAAAATTCTACAGCAACAATAGATGTTCATAATAACGATGATGATAGTTGTTTTAAGTGGGCACTTCTTTCTATTTTGCACTACGGTGATATTAATTCGAAACACAGCGAGCGACTGGGGGATCCTTTGAAGGACTATACAATTTTTCGAAGCTTCAAAGTTCATGTTCATTGAAAGACATATCCAAATTTGAAAAGGATAATCATGATAAAAACTTTTCCATTAACGTTTTCCGCGTTCTGAAAGAGTCCTATGGTACAAATGTCGAATTGTCGAAATCGAAGTTGATTACATATCTCTAAATGAGGAAAAAACAAGAATAGTAAATCTTCTTAATTATAAAGCAGATCAGAATCACGTGGGCCATTATTACGATGTTG
This sequence comes from Isotomurus pseudopalustris, assembly GCA_034698685.1. Lineage (NCBI taxonomy): Eukaryota > Metazoa > Arthropoda > Collembola > Entomobryomorpha > Isotomidae > Isotomurus > Isotomurus pseudopalustris. The sequence continues at coordinate 2,588 of JAQGBV010002039.1, forward strand.
TAGACATTGGGAAGCTACTAGGAAGAAGAAATAAGCATAAACATAATTTAAACTTAAATTTCTTAACAACACACAATAAACTTAAGTTATGTGAGCAATTCTTAAGGTTAAGGTTATTATCCCTTGTGAAATCGATGGGAAAAACCGAACATTTTCTTTGAACACTCATCAAACAAATTAAAGGTTAGCTTTGTAATATACACTGACTTTGAAACTTTGCTAGTAACCTCAAACAAACAATTATCTAACAATGTACATTCTTTCCAAAAGCATATACCATGTGGATTTTCATTCGTTGTCGTAGATGATGAAGGTAAACTGATTCAAAAAGAAGTATATCGAGGAGAAAACTGCATTGATGAATTCATAAGTAGAATCATACGCACATGTAGACAGCTCCTGAGAATTTATCGAGAACCGAAGCCTATGCTTGATCTAACTGAAGAGGAAGAAGCAGATTATAATAATTGTCGAGAGTGTTTCATATGTCCCATAAAACAATTCTAAAAAGTAAGAGACCACTCTCACTTAACTGGGAGGTACAGAGGATGTGCTCATCAACATTGTAATCTTAATTTCAAGCAGAGGAAGAAAATACCAATGGTGATCCTTAATTTTAGAGGTTATGATTCACATCTGCTTATCTCTGGATTGCGATTATGCACAGGAGAAATCAGTGTTGTACCAACTAACTAAGTTCATGAGCATAATTTGTGATGATTTTCTGTTTTTTTATTCTTACCTCAGAAGCTAACATAACCTCTTTCCAAGAGGGTTGGTTTTCACTATATGCATCTTTTCGGAAATGTAAGGTTATTGATGTTGGCCCTTGATGAAAATGAATAAATTCTCCAAACCCGTTACAAACAAGAATGCTGATTGCATCAATATTTCCTTTACAAATCGGTAAATAATAAGGTCTAAAATAATCTGTTTGGACGTCTCGGACTTTCCTTTTATATCTGCCACTCGTAACAATGGAACTAAAGTGCTTGAAACGATTTGTGGTTTTATGATATCGCAATAAATATACATATGATGCATACTTAGATCAAACGTCGGAGTGACTGAAGCCGATGTCTCACCATGTAAAAATTTAGTAAAATCTTTAAAGCCCAAGATTGTTGAAATTGCTTTACTCAATATTATTGTACCTTCCATGCTGACGACAACTGAAACTTTACCAGTATGTATGTCTTGTTACAAATAACCTGGATTATTCATGGTAGTTTGTGTGACAATCGTTCTATTACCTACATTGGTTTTGTGAGTCATCTCCTGAAAATTCAGGATTGTTCGTGTCGACTTCTAATTCCAAAGGTTTGCCAGAACTTATATCAACATCATTGAGTAATACATTAATTTAGTTGATAAGATTATCAATGCTTAGGAACTTAAATTGATCACTGAAAATATGAAATGAATCGACGTAAGAAAAATCAACTTAAGCAAATTTAACGTTTGTGGTAGTTTTGTCGTAAAATTGGATGTTGTGTTGAATGGAAAGTAGTTAGAGCTTCCACTGGATGGCAAGTGAACGTAAAAAGACATTTTGATGCTGTCAGTACCTCGACTGATTTCAAACTGAAATGTTGTATTTAAATGATCATCATTATTATCATAGGGCTGTCTGAACAAATTGGAAACGGTATGCCTGTCTTCTCTAGTGTTCGACAAAAAGGAGGTGGTCTTGGCAGTATTTTAGAAATTCTTGGTAGATATGCTATTCCTCTGTAAATTCGTGTTACCTCACGCTAAAACAGCTATAATGAACACGTTGTCTGACATCACTAAAAACCCAAACGAAATTAACAAAACGTTGAGTACAAATGGAAGAAAGTTTATGAGTAACGTTGGAAAAGAGCTAGTTTCTACTGTAATGCAAAAAGGTAAAGGGATTTAAAGAAAACCCACAAAACATCAAACAAGTCAGTTCGAGTGTGACTTCTCACAGATTAAGCAAATAAAACCAGGAAAACCCAAGCCTCTTTAAAAAATTACCAAAAAGAACAGACCAAAAGCAAAGTCAAATTTTCATAATGTCTCAAATAGATAGTCTCTCACCTGCAATAAGAGGTCAGGCTTCACTGTTTTTGCTACCTGCAACTGACACGACTGTTGAAAGTTCATTCTGATGCCAGAATAGAATTTCGAATTACTGGAAACACGAATCAATATCTGGATTTATCTGACATTTCATGTACATATTTCATGTAGGTTAAAGTTACAACAGCCGCAGGAGTTCCATTCATTGTTTTCCGAATGTGACGTGTCATTTAGAGATGAGATGGGCACGCAAATTCTAAAGCCCACCCAACCGCACCCATCATTTTTGGGAAGTAAAAAACCAACCCTCACAGAAAAAGTTAGCCCAGCCCAAACCAGCCCGCACGTGCTATCAAAAAAGACCAGCCTGCCCCATGCCCGGGCTCCGGGCTGGGCAAGCCCAGTGCGGGTCCCCAGCATGCCCTCTCATCTCCAGTGTCAATCATTAACAAGTTAATTTCTTCTACTGTTGTTAAATTTAATAATACGAAGTCATTCTCTCTTCAGCTCTCAGTCTGTGAGCATGTATGAGCAATAAGCTCTCCTCTTTCCTCTACTGTACCAACAGGGGTGGAATGATATTTTACCTGAACTTGTAATATGTCAGATATATCTTCGAAGCAATACTCTCCTTTCAAAGATAAAAACTTAACATTTTCAACAGAAAACAAAATAACCACCACGCCGAGTTCAAAGCGCACCAGAGACGTACGTTCTCAAGAACCAACTCCAGAAACCGACCTTAAACGACAACGAGACTGCAGTTCAGAACTATTTCCCGTATTCTACGATAGTGCTACCTCACAAGGAGAACATTCAGCAATGGAAGAATCTGCCATGAAAGTGATGTTTGAAAATCTGAGAGAGCGAGCTGCGAACGAGGACAGTAATAGAAGAAAGCGAAACAAGAATAACTGCCAAAATAGAACAATTCGAAAATATCAGCGAGCAAGTCCAACAAATTCAATCCACCGTTACTGTTCTACAAGAAAGTGTAGAGAAGCTCATGAAGGAAGAAAGAAGAAACAACATTATCGTCTTCGAACTGCACGAGACTCACCACGAACAACCATATCAACTTCGCATTGCAACGCAATATTGACTATGACGATGCCTTTCGCCTTGGCAAGCCGATGAGATTCAAAACGAGGCCTGTACTCATGAAACTACTACGCTACTGTGAGAAGCAGATCATCATGGAGCATGCAAAAAACCTATCCAACTCTGGGATCTCAATCTCCAGTGATAAAGACAAAGACACAAGGATTGCAGAAGCAGCTCTAAGACGGAAACGCCAGGAGCTCATGAAGGACAACCCAACCCTCCGCTTTCGCTCCAAAAACGATACATTAGTCGCTCTTGATGGAAAAAGCTCACAGCGCTACCACTATGACAACTCCTCAAAAGCTGTGGTAGCATCAGCAACAGACACCTCATCCAATATGGACTCCTGAAGATGCAGCCGGCCTTCACAACATCACGACTACAACCAACTAAACATCATCGCTTGGAATATCTCTGGACTTCTCAACAAGAACGCCTCATTCATCTCAAGCCTATTGCGTAACAAACCTACAATATTTTTTCTCTGTGAAACATGGCACACTGCTGCATACAACAATAGGTTAATTCTAAACAACTATATTATACATGAAAGCTTCGCAACTCGAACATCAACAAAAGGAAGACACACTAAAGGCTACATATTAGGAATAGAAAGGAGCTATGGGTTCAATTTTGAAATAGTTCAGCAGAATCAAGAATTTATTTTTCTAAAACTATCTAAAAATTCGCTTCATTTACATATCCTATTCTGCTACATTCCACCTAATAGCCTAACTCAAGTATCCTCACTTTTTGAAACAATAGAAACTTGCATAGGCAACACAATAATCATAGGAGACCTCAATGCTCGTATCTCCAACTACCAAACATACAGTTCACAACAAGACACAGATAGAAATTCAAAAGATAAATCATTTAATGCAAGAGGCAGAGAACTAATGAGATGTCTAGACAAGTCGAACCTATATATAGTAAACGGAGACTCGACCTCTGACCCTTATGGTGACTACACCTTTTGCTCTAAGCTAGGAAACAGTGTTATTGATCTTTGCTTATGCACTAGAGACCTACATAATCTGATTGATTTTCGAGCACTAGATGAGATAGAGTCCTCTCATCATCCAATTAGGTTAACTGTAGAAGGGCAAGTAACACAGACCACATTAGAATATAATAAAATGATATGGGATCCTGATAAAGCCGAGCGATTTCGAACAAATCTAAACCAAAAACTCAACACAAGAGACAGCAATAGCGTAGACACTCAAACCTTTTGTAACCTAATGATAAGCTCTGCTAAAGATAGTGATATACTTATAACTAAAAGACTGGGTAACGATAATTCTAATTTCGGTCCTAGATGGTTCGATAAATCATGTGAAAATCGTAAGAAAGAAGCCAAATCAATTCTACGAAAATACAGAAATTCACACAGCCCCTCTTTGAAAGAAACTTTAAAATCTAAGTATCTCGACGCTCAAAGAATCTACCAAAATTTTATCAGAGCTAAACGATTAAAATATCTAAATTCAATTGATAAGAGTCTATGCGAATCAAATAATCCCAAAGAATTTTATGATGCTTTATCATATTATAGACCTAAAAATCAAAACTCTGTTCAAAAAGAGTACGTCAGCCCATCGAAATTTAAAGACTTTTATGCTAAACTCTTTTCATGTAATGATAATACGAAGACCCAACAGCCGATTGAAATCTGTGAAATTACTGATGAGACTATGGATAAAGATTTTACCTTTACTGAACTTAATTTATCGATCAAATCTCTTTCAAAGAAGAAAGCTGCTGGACCTGACACGATTATTAACGAATTGTGGATTAACTTAGATACATACCAACGACTTGTACTACTAGACTGCATAAACGAATCATGGAGAAACAACTCCATCCCAAGCTCGTGGTCAGAAAGAATAATAGCTCCTATTTATAAGAAAGGATGTAAAAAGGAAGCAGGGAACTACAGACCCTTTTCTCTTGTAAACACTTGTCTGAAGTTACTTACATCAATGATGACCAATAGGTTAGTAATATGGTGCGACAACAATAATAAAATCTCCGAATTTCAAGCTGCGTACAAAAAGGAAACAGGATGTGAGGATCACGTCTTTACGCTAAATGCAATTCTACAAAATCATCTTAAAAATCGGAAAAATGTAATGTATGGGTTGTTTATAGATTTAAGTAAGGCTCTTCTATAAAAGTCGATTTTATAAAGAACCTTATATTTTTCTGGAAAAGACTAATGAAAAAGCCAAAAAATAGTCTGATATTTTGCTGCTACACTCAGCTAAAAAGTCAAGTCGAAAATAAAAACATGAATTACAACTGGTTTCGAAGCTTCATGTGCCTACTTAAGCGCTGGAATCAAGACAATTTTGCTAATTCTCTTATGTGTGAACAGAACCTGCCCGAATTAAATAAACTTGTCAACCAAGCAGTCGTAAAGATTAATGAAAAATCCACGGAAAATGATATTATTAGGATGCAAAAGAGTTTGTCAAACCCAATTTATAAAGATATTCGTACGCATAACTCAATAGCAGAGTACTTAAACTTCAAAATCCCATGGACGCATGTCACACTAATCACTCAAATTAGAAGCAATTGTTCAAAACTACTTAACACTAGACTGAAAGAGCTTGAGTACTTTTATAGAAAAGCTGCAGATAACAAATGTAATTTCTGTACCGACGATAAAATAGAAAACTCTTACCATGTGCTTTTTGAATGTAATAGGTATAAGCTATTAAGACTTTTTCTTCTAAAAGACTATGTTACACCCAAAAACATGAAAGAGAGTTCCCAGTTTGTAACACAATCCGACGAAAAGTGAGCAAAATGTATTTACTTGCTTGCAGTAGCAATACTTAAACTACGACAAAACCTGCTACCCAACTGAAAACTACTTTTCACAATTCAATAGTTTATTCTAATGCTAAGCGAAGGGAGCATTTGTTGAAATAACGAAAGCATATAGTTAATGATTGTAAAGGCCACTGGCTGCATCAATCCAATGAATCAATAAATATCTATCTATCTGTCTATCTAAATAATACGAAGTCACAAGCACGCACAGATTTCTTGCCAATTATTTATTCCAATTATAGGCCAATATTTATTGCTCGAATTATACAAATTTTAACGTATATTTTTAGCCCAAATAATTTTTGAGAACTGCAAATGAAAAAGGAATAAATAATTGGCAAGCAATCTGTGTGTACTTGTAACTTCGTATTATTTAATTTAATTTTTTAATTTATTTTGTAAAATGGCATGCTTTCTCCGATATTTCACTGCTTGGATAAACCTGCTTGTAATTTGTGTTTCTCTTTGAGACGATTATTTTGACCTTCCCAGCACGGTTAGAAAGTGAAAACTACCTAGTGATAACAACAGTAGAAACAACTGCTATGCTTACAAAGCATACATGGAAACAATTCTTTCATATGGTTCTCAATACATGAATTCCCAAGAATATTGTGCTTTGTACTACAAAGATACAAATGGAGGTGTTCTAAACACATCCAATGAGGGTAATAAGACAAGACATAAGAATCACAAAATCGATATATCCTTAATGATACAACGGTAAATATAGATCTCTTTCGTACCAGTGATACATTTTGTTTATTTTACAAGCATAGCAGTAATACGGCTGATCCAGTTATCAATCCAAACGTAAAGTTTCTCGAAGCTAGTTTATTTGTATGGAAGCATGTTCTTTACCCTAGTATCGTTCTTGCACATCAAAAGTTGTTAGATTGTGGACAATCGGCTAAATATCCGATGAAACGGAGTGACGTTAAGTTCTCCACAATTCCTTCTGGGAATCAGTCGTATATTAAAGAAAATGTATTCCTTGGTGGAATTCCCACAAGGATCGTCTTAGCCTTAGTCCCAAGTCGAGGATTCAATTGTGATTATTATGTAAATCTATTTTGATTCACCCATCACGATCTCTCGTACATAAGTGTAATACCAATTCGTGGGATGAATTTGGACTTCGCGGATAAAAGTAATAATTTTTTGTTACCATATTATTTGTTGTATGCAAGCCTCGGTATCGCTGGTCAAGATGAATCACTGGATTTGAACAGACCGTCGTTTGTAGAGAATGATTGTTTCCTTTGATATTAAACAATCCGCTTGTTCAGATTCGATGTTACAGTTGGAAAAGAATGGTAGTGTAAAAATAGAGTTTAAGTTCTCGAAAGCTATATCAGACGCATTGAACTGTGTCATATACTCGGAGCATCAGAACGTGTTAGAACTAAATAGATATAGACAAGCAAGTGTAGTTTAATTTTAAGTAGTTTATAAGACTTATGTCTCCCTTTGCCCCTTGCCGCATATGTAGGAGGAGACGTGCATGCGCTGAGCGCTGCCGACTGGAGAGTCTTCAGGTGGAAGAGCTGCTCCAGTCGGGATTCCTAAATAAACCTTCGTTAGATTCACTACTCTCTCTCTTGCTCTCCACACATTTATTCCCTCCGTCTCCAACCACATTAACTCCCGACGACCTGCAGCCACAAGAAGTCATCCCCGGAGAACCTAGGACTACCCAGCACTCCCACAGTTGACCAGAAACACACCCTAATTCATTGTAATGGCGACCTTACCACCGGTTTGACCTCCTGTAGTGGCGTAATTATTGGTTTTGTGGCACGGCGTGCACACGCCGCCATTTTGAATTTTCTTCCTTCTCATTCTAAATACTATTATTATTGAATTCATGATATTTGGGCCCTACTCTAAAAACTTTATTATGACAAACAGTTGTGAGCGTGGAAATTCGGTCGTGTGAACGAGTCCAAATCGGAGTTCATCAGTTCGACTCTGCAGGAAAATTCTTCTCATCAACCTTCTCAACGCCCACAACGCCTTCATTACTTCATCATTCTTCTCGTCTCGCATCTAATTCATCGCTGGAATTAAGTAAGTGTTAAAATCTTTTCAATTCAAGTCTCAAGTTTCAAATCAGGGCAATTTTATATTTGACTAGTTTATTTTTCAATTCGGACAAATCGTTGTCCACAATTTCTTCACAGTTCGGTTTCAGTTACGTCCATTAGTCCATAAATAAGCAAAGCTTTACTGTCTAGACACTTTATGCTCAGTCAATTTTATCATTCATTTTGAACGTCTAGTATTCTACATATTTCACATTTTCTTTAATATCTTCCTATCGTTAATAGAAATTAGTGTTTTAAGATAACAGAGGTTAAGTGATGATTTGAATATATGCCTAAACAAAAGCAATTACCTCCTGAAGTAGATAAAGAATCTATACAACGACTCGAGTTGGAAGCTAGACAGCGTAGACAGTTAGAATATTCTCGTAAAAGGGAAGAATTTTTGTCTAAAGGTTCATCCAAAGGTTTCATATGTCAACAAGTCTCAAATACAGCCAAGTCGAATTCTTTTTTGTCAGAAGAAGTTCTGAATGTAGATCCTATTCCAAATGAAATTGATTCACCTCCCACATATCTAAATAAGTCTATTCCTTTAAGTCTAGATAATTTTTTGGTTATCTCAGTCAATTTAGTTAATATTCCAAAACCTCTTATTGTTATTTCAATTTCTCCTGTCGTTATTCATAGTCCTCCTAGAGTCAATCCCATTCCTGTCAATATGGCACAGTTTGATCCTGCCGATGCAATTTTTTATGGTTTAATTGATGCTCAGAAACTTCATTTAAATGGGGTATTAGCTGCTAAATTAGGCCAAGCTGCACAGACCATCAGGGTCACGAACGTTAACACATGCATAGAAATCCCAGTGTACGATGGTAAATCGATGACTTTGGATTCATTTTTTCATAAGTGTCATTCATATTTGAATAGCCAAGGCTATGATGTGGCAATACATCATGAACTTCTTCATGTGTTAATGAAAGGTGACTTTAAGCTGTGGTACGACTCAGTGAGTTCCACAATAGCTACTTGGGCAGATTTCGAGGCACGATTTAAAGCTAGATTTGATAATGCCATGGTACAGGCAGAGAGATCTCGTCTTTTGCATCTTCGTAGACAGAAACGATTTGAATCTTCGGAGCAATTCATTTATGAATTGTATAATTTGTCTAAACAAGTTTATCCAATCGAGGACGAAAAGATTAGGTTGGTTAGGATGTAGAATGAAAGGTCAGAAACTCGACATTCCTTCATTTGAAAAATCTTCTGACGCTGACAAGTTGGGACAGGGCTCGGAAAAATTCCGGGTCAGTCACAACAAAAGCAAAGGTAGCTTTAGAGGTGGTCATCATTCTTATCATTCGCAGACTTCTCCGTATTCAAATGGAAATAGGAATAGTGGGTCTTTTACAGGAAGTTCTAATAGTTTTAATTCCTCCAACAGTAACTCATCTAGTTTTCGTGGAAATGGTAGATCTTTCAGTCAGCATAGAAGTGAGCGGGGAAATAGTCAGCAAAGTTACGGGAGAGGTAAATGGAATTCTAATTCCAATGCAACTGCAAACACAAGTTCATTCAGAGGAAAATGTAGAAAGTGCCAAAAGTTTGGGCACAAAGAACGGGAATGTCAATTCAATAGTGGTGTGGTTATGTCTTTAGTGCATGAGACGCAATTTAGTCCACAATTTAATTCAACGGAGATGTTTTCTCCTGCACATGCATCCACTCCAACTAATCCCAATTCCAATCCTTTTCAATCTAACCAACAACCTTCAGTAAACAACTCTGTGAACCCAAACACTAGTAGCATGCCTTTAAACTACCAAGGGAGGAACCTCGAGGGTCGCAGCCAAGGCTACTCCCAGTACTAACTTATACTTCGATTCCAACAGTTCAATTTCATCCGCATGGGACAAATGACACATTAAAAGCTGTGTTAGATTCAGGCTCAACCTTTTCACTAATTTCAAGCAAAGCTGCACGTAAACTAAATGGTGGTTACAATTTAGGCTCAAACGTAACAATACGGTGTGGCAACAACACTTTACTGCACACATTAGGCACACTGCAATTAGAAATACAGTTAGGACACAAGTTCATCTCGCACGCGTTCTTAGTAATTGAGGAACTGCTATTTTCATTCATCTTAGGAGGAGATGTCATTTGGAATATATATTTGGGGTATAGATGTATGGGATAGTTCCAAATCTCAAGCAGCAGGAGTTTTATTTCGATGATTCTCCTGAGTACAAATATCCTCTGTGTG
>JAQGBV010002040.1:0-12893 GCA_034698685.1 Isotomurus pseudopalustris
ATGAAATAGCTACAATTAATATTTGAAACTTTGTTTTCATTTATATAGTGTTACCCATGGAAGACTAGTCTTTATTGCACTAAATGGTCATAACGCTTTAATAAAGAGAAATCAATCAATCAATCAATCACAGTTAGATCGAGACAGTAATCCACTGATCATCTATATCGTCACAAGACCCATATCTCTCGAGAATGAAACACTTCATGGAAGGAGTAAAAATAAGTCAAACACCTGCATCAGAAGTCAAGTTCAATGAATACGTTCTGTTTGCAAACTTGAACGCACGGGTCGTCTTTGGTTGTAAACATGTTATTGTGTTGTAATATGCGTGTGTACGCTGAGTATCTTGAATCTTGCATGCAAACGAGTTTTTAAGCCTATGACATAACACAAACCAGCAGCAAATATTCGTGTGACGCAGTCGGATTAATCTCCCCAGATTTTTTTTGCATTTGGCCAGTGATTCACTCACCTACATTTGGTAAAGAGAAGAATCAAAATTTCGTATTCTCCAATTTTTGCAGTCTTACTTGTTAATATTATTAATATTAAAGCCTTTCTCACACAACTTTAAATGAACTCTTCAAATTTATTTATTCCATTTGATTTCAAAAATATGGATGAAATTAATCAATTCATTCTATCGTAACATCTTCACATCAACAAAAACGACCTATCATAACATAACACACACGCATGTTATTATTGTAGACGGGTAAAAGGTCAGTCACGTGTTGGAATTGCAAACGCGAATCAATATGTTTTTGTTTCAATAATCTTGTTGTATACGTGTATTAACTCCTGAATTTCCATCCAAAGAGCAATTTTTACTATTGTACAGATGATAAATGATAAAACAGCGTAATTATTGTCATGCGAGATGCCTCCTACTTTATTTTTCATTCAAAAAAGTTTATATAAAACCGTCAAATCGAAGCATCTTTCCTCCAGTTAATTCACACAACACACACAATCATACAACACACGGAACACAGCAAAATGATTGCGATATTCCTCCTTTTGCTATTCGTTTATCTTTATTTTAATTACAAAGATATTTCGTTTAAGCATTCAGCGAAGCAAGCTCCGCCAGCAGTTCGTGGCTCACTTCCTATTTTGGGCAATTTGCTCTCGTTAGGAAATAAGCCACATGTAAGGCTCATGGAATTGGCTAAAGACTACGGCAGTTTGTTTACTGTAAAGCTAGGAACTCAAAAGTAAGCTAATTAGTTCGTATTTATGGACTTGAGTGTTTGAATGCGAATTTCGGCTTCTAGGACTCTCGTCGTAGATGACCCACAACTCATGAGGGAATTGTTTCATGAACCTGCATTCAGTGGAAGAATGGACAATGAGCCACTACAATATTTCTCGGAAGGAAAGAATGGTAAGTGGAGAAAAGCATACCCGTGCTGTTTTTAATAATTTGTAGTAATACGAAGTTATTAATTAATTGCAGGAATTGTAATGTCGGAAGGGAAGCATTGGGAAATCCAACGGAGATTCACGCTAAAACATTTGCGGGATTTTGGATTTGGGAAGAATTACATGGAGAACCTGATTATGGGTGAAGTCAGCATGTTCCTGGACACATTAAGACAACAAGTGGGGAAACCCTTCGTTGTCAATGGGACATTCAATCTCGCTGTTGTGAATGCTCTTTGGACTGTTGCCAGTGGAGCTCCACTCTCTCAGGATGACAGAACGCTTATGAAGCTACTGCACAATTCCATTGGGTAGGCCAGGTGGACATTGATTATCTCAGTTACTTATTGCAGCATTCCTTATCGCATTCTCCACAGAACATTTAACAAATTGATGACAACTGGTGCAATGTTCTCTTCGTTTGTGCGTCGGCTTGCACCTGGACTTTGTGGATGGAATGATTATAAATCTGCTGTTGACCAGTTAATTCGTTTCTATGAGCAGACAGTCGAGGAGCACCAAGGAAGTCACGACCATCTTAATCACAGGTGAAGGATCATAATTATCTTACAGCTTATCACAAGGTAGCTAAGACGAATCTTTTGCGTTTATAGGGATCTCATTGACTCCTATATTTCGAAAATCAAGGATTGCGACGATAAGGACTCTCCATTTTTTGGTCAAACTGGGTGTAAGTATGCTAATGCTGTTTCTATTAAATCAATACTTTATTTAGTAATCATTATTTTTAGATAAAAATCTTCGTGCAACCGTGGGAGACTTATTTCAAGCTGGATCGGAAACAACCTCAACAACTTTAACTTGGACTCTCCTTTATCTGACTGTTCACAAGGAAGTACAAGGCAAATTGCAGAATGAGATAGATTCAGTTGTAGGAAAATCGAGAATGCCCAGCTTATCAGACAGAGCCAAGTGAGCAAATAAGCATATAATTGTTAATTGAAGCTTACATTTTATTTATTCGTTTATATTTACAGAATGCCGTATACTGAGGCTGTAATTTGGGAAGTACTCCGAAAGTCATCTCTTGTTCCACTCGGGGTTATGCACAAGGCTATTTTTGATAAGGAGTTCCACGGGTTCATCATTTCAAAGGGAACTGTAATCCTCGGAAACCTTTACTCTGCTCATCACAATCCTCAATATTGGGATAGACCAGAAGCTTTTATGCCAGAAAGATTTCTTTCACCAGATGGATTGGAATTATTAAGGAAACCTGAAGCTTTAGTTCCTTTCCAAGTTGGTCGTAGACAATGTCTAGGAGAGCAGTTTGCTAAAGACACCTTATTTCTTTTTATAACTTCTATTTTTCAGAAATTCAGAACTGTTCCGAGCAAATGTAACGATAATTTAGATTTGGAACCAAATCCAGGGTTCATTCATAGTCCAAAGCCTTTCAATGTTACACTTCTACAACGAATCCGTACTCAACAATAAATTCACGATTTCTGGGGAAAAGAATGAATGTCTTAGAAAAGCAACCATTAAAAATGTTTGTAAATTGACAAAGCATATGAAATATTTCATTAAATATAAATTTTAGCGCATACCATTAGTTGCACTGTTAAACTTTCATTTTTTATGTTTTAAAATTAAATCAATAGAAATCATCCAGTAAACAACCTTAGAATTGAAACAGCAATTCTGGAAGAGGCGTGGAGTCACAAAATCCTGGAATCAAATGGCCAGTGACAAGTTAATGCTACAAGTTTTTAGTTTGCAGTGAACCACATTTACCATATCCTACGTAATTAGCTAGTACAGAATTTGGCTTGATTGGTCTGTCATAAGAGGTTACCAAAGAATTTGCATTTTGAATTATCAATGCTGCGTACTCTTCTGTTCTTCAGTCGGGACTTAATAATGCTACTAACATATTTGATTTACTATGTTGCTATTAAGCTCGAACCACTTTAATAAGTTCAATTTTAGCCCAGGAATTTTTGGGCTTGGAATCTTGGAATCTTTGCAATCTTTGCATGGTTTATTGTGTCTATTAAAAGATGAGCTTGTTACGATAACTGACAAGCTCGTGCGGGGTGATTACGTTGTTACGGTGAATTAGTCAGTTTGACTTATCTTCCCTTACTATTGAATTTACTAGACTCGTTGCTAGAAGTCCAACAGCTCTCAGTATTTGTTAATGTCCATGCATCCCTTAACCACTTAGCAACGACTACTTAATTAATAATTAAAATTTTATTTAAATAAATAAATTGTGTGCGTTGCGATCTTATTCCTGGGCTTCGAGAATCTGCTTGGTGTAGATTTTGGATTGTTGTGTTGTGATCAAAGGTGATGGATTATGTTGGATTCTGAATTGCAGACCCAATTGAGTAATACTTTTTATGCATTATGTACTATTTTATTGTTGCATCCTGCTACACTATTAAACGTCAATGAGAAGAAGAGCATCAATTATATACATAAGTACAATCTGTATGAATGCAGCACTTGTAGATTTAGTCAAAGTGAACAATGTAAAATTAAATATTCCTGCTCGCATACAAAATGGCGGGATTCCATTGAACTTCTTCTGAAGACATTTGAATGTAATTGGATGTAAGTTGTGTTTGATCAAGCAGTTTCCAAATTGCTTTTTAAAACTTACAGACTCCTCAAAGCAAACTGCTGAAAATTTTAGTACTGTAACTGCAGTGAACAATCCAAGGCATGTGACGCAAGGGAAGAAAAAGAAGTAAACGAAGTCAATTCTATCGCGCAACGCTATTGAAGCAAAGCCACCAGTAACGCTAATGAACAACCCATAAACTGAACAAACTAATTGAGCAACATTAAAATAATCCTCAATTACATTTTTGATAAGAACTCCTCGCAAGTACAACTTCAATCTACTAAATGTTACTTTAGGGTTACTAAATGAAAGGTGGTTACACAAACATTTTGTCATTATCTCAAGAAACAAATTAAAAATTGCAAGAAATGTTATCCCAAAAAATGCAAAATTCCTACTCGACTCGAAACCGAAGTAAAGATAAACTATAGTCATATAGGAATTAAAAACAATGCAAAAACTTCTAGGTGCCATTAGTTCACAATTCCAAACACAGCCAGTTAAAAGCTTGTGCATTATTTGCAAAGGATCTGCTTTATTCAGCAACAAGAAAGGAACGACCACAATGGGCGATAAGACTCCAGCAACTGCGAAAACAATCTGAAGTATTCCAATGGCATCAGAACTCGATAAATCCCTACCTAAAACAACAAATTATGTTTGGGTAAATCATTCAATCAAGTAAATGGATTGCAAATCTTACCTCCAATAATAAACTTTTCAAAAGTCCTTGCGTGGTTAAAGGTTGCAGCAATACTACAGCCATTAAGAGATATAAGGAAGGACAGAGTAATAATGTTTCCAATGCATCCCAAAGAGAATGTGAGTACGAGGATATCAAATGTTGTCAAATACTTCGAGTCTAAGATGAGACTTGTGAGTAGAACTGCAGTCAGAGTTAGAAATGCTAGTGGTAAAAATAGAAAAACAGAACAAACCCATGGTAAGGTTTTAAGGCTTATTTTCCTTTGGAATGTTAATAAGGATGCCGACGAATTCCATTTATATACGAAAGTGGGGAGAAACTTATAACAAGTAAATAGAATTCGGTACGCTCGTTTGGTTTTTTTCGTTACAATCATTACAGGGCAAGGCAAAACTGGACAAGGCTTGTTTGTATTGAAATACTGAGAAGTTGTCTTCTGATTTAGAACTCTTCTAATACTAGAGCTATTTTTAGAAAATTAGTTTTACTAATGCTCCTGAAAGCCCCTCATTTTTCTAAAAAATTACATGATAGCTATAAAAGCCAAAATTCTAAGTGCTCTTGCTAAATTTTAAGGCCAAGGGCATTTATTGTACTTACTGATGCAACGCATTCCCACTTTATTCTGGATGAATTAACATTTTAAAAACGATTTCAGGCTTGCAAAATAGTCTGCATCATCTCCATGGTGGTGGGCAGTCCTCTTAGTGCACATTATTTTAAAAATTACCAATTTGGTTAAATTTATTGCCCTTACTTATTTATTCTCAATCAGTAATTAATGCAAGTATTGTAGTATCATAAAGAATAAAGTTCAATTATTATCAAGCAATCGAGCAAATACGCAAATATGTGTGTCATTAAAGCATTAAAGGTAACTAGGTTTTTTCCAAGCAATCATAATCACAAAATTATTTCGACGACATTACCACCAACATGTTGGTAATGTCGTCTTGAAAAATACACTTAGCACTTTTGCGTTTAAAACAATAGTCTGCTGTAAAAATAATTATAATCTATGAAACTTACAAATATCATGCAATTCGGCTAACATGCGTAACCTTTGCATACAATTCCAGTTTTATTAAAGGATGAAAAATATATTAAACTTCTTTAAAATTGTGTAGCTTAAACTTCCATTGAAATTCTACACATGTGTGAGAAGAAGAGCGTTACGACAAGTTATCCATGATGTATATGTTCATAGCCGTTGCTGATTTGTTTATGTAAACAACGTAAAACCGAATAGTCCTCCACCCAAGCCAAAAACATGAGTTCCTTTAATCCGCTTTTGAATGCAAAGAGACGTTTTTTCATCCAAACTGTGGCGTATCAGGTAGGTTTCAAATTTGTTTTTGAATATTACTGGTTCCATGTAGCAAAGTGCAGGTAATTTGGAAAAGGCAACTGCAATGGACGTGGAAGGGAATTTTTTGTAAGGGAAGAAGACGTAATATAAATAAATCTTATGATTGGGCAAAGCAATCGTGGTAATTCACACGCCACTCTGACATACGACCAATAAACTAGAGAAACAAATGTAGTAGGGTCAAGGCGAGCCTGGAAAAAATGCGGTGCCACGGCAAAACACAAGAAACAAACCCAACAGAAGGAAAGTATTCGAAGCTCACGTAGACAGCGTAGGAATTAACCGTAAAACAAATATACTTTGCAGCATATAACTCGCAATCCATATTACAATGCATTACTATATTATACACAACTTGCAATTGATCTGCCTGATTAAAAATTAAGAATGGATGGATCAAAATTTGTGCAACGACTCCAGCTAAAGCAATAATAATTTGTACTACTCTAATGGCATCGAAATTCGAGCAATCCTGAACTGAAGGTTTGTACTCATTTAGTCTCGTTGCAAAGTGAAGAATATTAGCAAACTTACCTGCAAGAAAGAGTTGTAGTAGAACTTTTGTGTGATTGAATGTTATACAGGTTACAATTATACAATTTCTGTTAAAAAATTTGTTATTGATAGGCTAAACATATTCATAACACAGCCTCAAGAAATCATAATTGGGAGAGTGTCAAAAGTATTGAAGTTCTTTGAGCCGAAGAAGAGAAGTGAGATGAGCATTAAAACAAGCATAAGAATTCGAAGGGGAAAATGACAAACACTGAGAACTGCCAAGGTAGTGTCTCTAGACTCAGACTTTGTTGAATTTAAGGCAAAATTTGGAAGGATTGGAGTCAGAAAGAATGTGGGAAGGACTTTGTAAGATGTGAACAGGATTGGTAGGCTATTCTGGTTATCGTCAGGATTCGGCTGAGTGCAATGCAAGTTTTGGGGTCACTTCTCGGAAAGTGCCATTTTTAGACACACAAGTTGGGAAGTTTTTGACACCACTAACTAAGAATGTTTCAATATTCATGATAAGGAAACGGAGTATGTTACTAGGAATGCCTTTTACTAAACCAAAATAGATCACAGTGCTACAATGTAAAGATTTGCTGCTGCATTGCAGCTGCTTACTTATTTCTATCACACTGAAAGAAACAAGAAGGCACAGTCCCTTTTTGGTTTCCTCGCAGACTGACACAAAACCAACAAAATTCGGCGTTATTTCAATTTTATCAATTTCAAAATTCAATCAAAAGTTGCTAAACAGTTTCAAATCTTAATTTGTCAACGTATTGACTGGTTGTCAGTAATTACGCACCGATTGTTCTTAAGATGTCCTCCTTAATTGATCTACCGACTGTTGTAAGCTACCGTTCTAAAGATTTGTGTCATAAAATAAAATTGGAAATTTGTTTTTCAACTAAATATTACAAATTACATATTACAGACACAGCGTCTAATCCTCGACTGTTTAAGTCTTCCGGAGCTTCTCAATTTAAGACTTGTCAACCAATCAATATCATCATGGATATCACGAGACTACCTTGAGAGACGAATCAGTAGGATAGAAGTTCAGATATTGGATTTGACAACTCTTAATCAATTTCTATCTACGGCAAGTAATCTTCCTTTCACAAGATTTTATTTTGGGTTTAGTCCGAAATTAAATCTGCGTGACAAGTCTAAAAAGTGGGAGCAGAAAGTTTATTACAATTCTAAAGCCATGAAAGACTTTAGTCTCAAGTTTGGAAGCAGAATTAGAGCTCTGCGTGTTCATCAAATGCACATGTGTTCTACAAGTGCGGAACTGGAATTTTACGAATCCCTGACATCACTTAAGTCCCTGGAACTGGACAGAACTCATATCAAACTAAGATCTTCAAATGACGAAGAACTATTTAAACGAATCATGGAAACAACCCAAATTCCAAGCGGAAAAGTACTTATTTCTTTGGAAGAGTTGTCATTTGGAGAATCTGGTGATTTCTACGCGTACGATTTCATCAGCAAATGTCCCAATCTTCGTAAAATACGACCGGGCAACTCCCGCACCTTCAGTTACAAATTAAATCATTGTATTCTGAAATTGACAGAATACATCCGTCAGCGAGCACTTAATACAGGAAAAGTTGACTTGGAAGTTAACTTGAAGAAAGTGTTTGGAATGACAAACGTCGACTTAATCAAGAAAGACGACTTACAAGCATTTTTAAATATTGTAAATTTTGCGGGAGTGAGGCTTTCTAACGTGTGTGGGCGTTTCCTCGATTTGTTACAGAAACACAATGTGGGTGGAAATTCAATTGAAAAAGTGTCTGAAAACATTCTGTCGTTTTATGGACTCCCAAGAGTGATTTACGAGTGTCCAATTGTAAAGGAAGTAAATGTGGCGCTGGTAGTAAAGTCTGGGCCAGAAGTTGTAGCTGCTAATGCTAACCAAGTTAACTTATTTCGAGACCCATCAGCAGTTGAGTTTCATAAAGGTAGCGATCGACCTGAGTGGGAATCGCTGAGGGAAATAGAAATGAAGATTGTGCCAGTGGGTCTTTGCCGTTCTGTTCTTATGGGAATGGTGAAACCCTATCCACCTGATCCTCTCAGGGTTCTTGAAGTGTCTACTCAAGATGCTCTCGATGTTTCGGGATTTTTGCTAGGAAGAAATTCAAGTCACAACCGAAATCAAGTGCAGAAAATTAATTTCAGTCTTGCGGAAGAAACAGCTGGAGTTTTTGTTTCTCCTGAAGACTTAGCAGGTCACTTTCCCAACCTGCCTCACCTGCAACTGGAAGTCGACTGTTTTTCCTCAACTGATTATACTCAGCTATTCCGTCTCTTGGGGAAAAAAACAAAGATCACGTCTCTTCGTCTCAACTCAAGTATTACGTTTACAGATGAAACCTTTATGGGAACTTCAAAAGACAGTATTCCTCCTTTTGCGACATTAAAGCGTAAGTAAAATATTCATTGAGCAGCTACAGAGAAACAGCTTACGTTTTGAAATTTGAAATTTATTTAATAATTTAATAATGTGTAATTCTTTACAGATCTTGAAGTATTTGAGCTCATCTCAAACCGGATGGTTCACACAGATATAACCGATAGATTCTTCGTTGAAGTTCTGCAAGGAATGTCGCTTCACGTCTTTCATTTATGGCAAGATCATTATGTCAGTGTAAGTACCCTTACTACCATAATACCATAAACTATTTGCCTTTTGTACATTATGTATTCTTTTCCCCCAGATAACTGAATTCGGACAAACTGCGATTTTGAATGGCCCATTTGCAAAAACGATTCGCTCTTTTGAATGCAGGAAAAGGTACTTTCCGGGTGTTGGTGTCTATCCCCTTGATTTCCTTAAGGATATCTGCGAAAACAACTGCAAACTTCTGTATCCTAAGTACAAAATTATCAAAGCCATTTCATATGGTCCAGCAACAATTATCCAGATCTAATTCAAATTTGATTGCGCTTGATTCAATTTAACGACTCATCGGTAAATCATGCAGTTGTAGAATAAAAGCACAATTCACTGTATAGTTGTGCTTAAAGGTGTACGTTATGAATGTTATCAAGCGACAATTAAAGTGCTGTTGTCCAATTTGGTTATCAAACCAATTTACAATTTGAGACAAACATTGTACAATTTGAAATTCAGCCACCAGAATTAATAAATAAATAAATTATTGAAAGGGAATTATATTTTATTAATTAAAGGAGATACATTATAACAATAGTTGGTAAATCAATTAAGTTTAATCGACAGCCTTCATTTAATTATTCTAAAACAACGTCACAAATCATATCACCAGTCACACATTTGACAATGGGGAGCTGGGAAACATCTCAAGAGTAAGATAGCGACTTCTGTACTTAACAAATTATTCTTTGCAGGAAATTGATGACTGTCAAAGTGTAATATAGATTATAAAGGGATTTTCAGAGAGAGAGGACGTTCGCAGGGCCTCGTCGATACTCGCAGGGCTCTGAGACAAATCCCCAACAGGGCGAGAGCAATCGCAAAATAAAACTGTCGACACAATGATGATAACGCCTATTTGTAGATTTTTTACTCTCTGGGACAACTTCCAGAGATTCGTACCTTAATTAGAGTCCTGTGGGACTGATACAATTCCCGAGTAAAGGTCGACGCTTACGATGGGGTGATGAGAGACAACGGAGATCCGGTCGAATTAATTCGACAGTCTTCTGCTGTTAGTGACTAAACAGGGAAAGAAAACTGCCCTAAATGCACTCCAAAAACGAAGCTGCGACGTAAATTAATAAATACCAAAATTAAGTACTTACACTTATGGCAATATAAATATAAACTCCTATATTTAGATCTTACGCAAATGCTCCCCTGGTGTTTCCAAAGAAATAAAAGTAAGGACTAATAAGTAAGTAATAAATGTACTAAGCAAAAGATAAATCATAACTGAACAGGAGAGACTGGTTGAATCGAACTCCAGGTCACCTCGGGCAAAAAGGAATTCTTTACCACTGGACAATAGTGCCTTCTTGAAATAACATTAGAGTACTGCTGTAATGATTAGTATAATCAGTATAATGGTTGAAATTCCCTGAGCTGCAGGTGGTCACCATTCATATTGAATTTGCGGTTGTGGCAATCTGCAGGACATGCATTTGGTAACTCGACTCCCAGAATGAACGTTTGTAATTCATTGTTTCTAGTTATATGCATGCACGATTCCAGCAGATGTTTCAAAACTTATTACGGAGGAACTTTAGACACGAAGCTACATTGTGAGTGATTAGTTCGAAATGATTGATTACTGAATTACAGGATGATAGGTTTATGACCATATCTTACCCTAACGTGAGCATATCCATGAGATTAGACTACTGACCTCTGGTAAGTTTTACAGGATTAAGGGTTTTTACGTATGCTTGAATTTCAACCATGCATATTTTAATGACAAATATAGGTGTGGCTGATCTACTGTAGTGCTGGTTTCGGATTGATGAATAGAAAGACATTTCAATAGCTTAGCTAAGCTTACGGGATTACTTCGATAAGGGATGAGCGAAAACATTTATCCTTTAATTGATACGGTTTATTTGTAGATAAGAACTGTTCTGACGATACTGACAACTGAATAAGTACCGAAAATTCGGACGTTCAGCAATGTCAAATAAATGTCCTCACATTGCTGTGTCGATTCAAACAGGACGTACTAATAATTTCTAACAATGAAGGTCTACATTGTAGCACTCATTGCTGTGGTGGCGCTAGCTCAGGCTTCTGTTTTGGGTAAAAGGATTTATAATATTTTATTTTAGGTAGAATTGTGGAAATGGAAATGTAAGAATTTTTTGTTAATTCAGTGTCTAAGATTGACCCATTCCAAGAAAACACTTCCTGTGCTGGACGATGCAACCAGAGTGGAACCGTTCCTGGAGCTCCGTGTCAATGCAACAAACCCTGTGCTGACTTTGGAGATTGTTGTCCCGATTACGAAGATCTTTGTGGCATTGATCAGGGTGAACTTCAACTTTGCTTTGGGAAAAAGGAACATCTGTAAAATGGTATTTCAAACTCTTATTTAGACCCAATCACCGACGCTGAGATTGCTGCTCTGACTGAAGAGCTTTACGCTCTCGAGGGACCTAACAATGCCTACCAGTACATCACTGTCAACCGTCTTGCCAAGCAAGGATTTAATTTAACAGGCGATATCTCACCATTGAAGTATGCGAATATAAAATACTTATTCATCAGAAACACAATCATTATTATCACTATCTCATATAATGTGTGGCATTTTAATCTATTGCAGCCTTCTGACAGTCGACCCAGCTGCATATGAACTTGACACTGTGAAGAAACTCATTGCTTTGTTTGATAACTACTCACCTCAAGCTTGCACGGCTGAAATATTCACTTCGCAAGAGCAGGAAGAATTAGATGCTTTCATTGATGCGATTTTTGCTACTCCTATCATGCAACGAACACAAGAGTTCTTAGCGTCCAAAGGATTGCCCAGTGGAAGAGCCAACTTTGTGCAAATTTGGGTTGAGCTATACTCGACATGCTCAGGAATTCTTGGCTCATCAGGACTCGAGCATATTTTTATAGGAGAGTTGAATTCAGGTGTGAGTGGATTCCACAACTGGATCTTATTTGCCAAAGGAGAAGAAGCTGGAGATATAGTATACGGGAGTGCAGGTGGATTTGTAGAGTTTGGAGATGTAATTTAGAGATGACATTTGATGAGGATGTAATTACATTACAAATTGAAGTACTTATAGGATTGATGTTCTGTTCATTACAGAAAGGAGCTGTGATTGAGTGTTCGTATACTTGGCTTGGACAAAATAAGCCAATAAGTTCAATTTACATTGGAACCTCACCTGAATTGGAACTTGCTTTGACTACAATTGCCTTCCTTGCCCGACCAAATGCTAAGTGTCCTGTGTCCCTTAATGGAAAGACCATCGAAATTCAGACATATGACATTTCTTTCAACGGGAAAAAATACGTTGCTTCAGGATATCCGGAAATTCCAAATTAGTTTAATGCGATGATATTTTCATGTGTTTTTCAAAAATAGGTATTATGTACGTCAAATAAAAAGATAATTGTCCAGTTAATCAAAAATGTAATTAATTCTATCATAAAGGTGGTGGTGTTGTGGTTTTGAGTGCTAAAAGTAGAGTTATTTCTTTTGTGTACTTGTTTTTTATGCAGAAAGTGGTGCGTAATTAGAGTTTGCTAATTCAGCTTAAGCTTACACAGAATTTACTCGCTAGCATTGAAGACAGATATCGGATATATTACG
>JAQGBV010002041.1:0-12892 GCA_034698685.1 Isotomurus pseudopalustris
CCTCTCACCCTGAAAACTCTTAATGCAAACGTGTGCCATTTAATGGATTTCCAATGGAATATTGTCCTTAAAGCTTTGGCCAAAGGATGCCCTAATTTCTCTTCTTTGGCAATTAGTTTGTGGGGTGTCAATACAGACGGAGCGTTTTTTATTGCTGAATATGGAGATTCTGAAGAGTCAAATCTACTTCGCAAATTAACAAGTAATTGGTGGTGACTATTTTATTCATCATAAATAAGAAGATTGAGAGTTTTAGCATTTCTTTTTTAATATAAATTGAATCTAATTTATAATTGACTTTCGATTACAGATCTGAAGACCTTGAAGTTAATTGTCAAAGCCACACAGCCACTAGGATTAACGGATAAATTAATGCAATTGATTTCCGATTTGAAAGTTCACCGTTTGGAAATAGACATTTCCAATGAAAAAGCCACAGATTCTGAAGACATTCTTGTGGGAACTGACGTAATTGATGCTGTTATGGCTTAAAGGAGAGATAAAATATAATTCAAACGAGTGTATTCAATTCTGATGATATTCACAGATTACCACGGAAGGATTGGACATGCTGAAAACGGGAGTCATTTCCAAGCATCTTTTGAAGTTTGTGCTCAAAGTTCCCAAAGGGTCGGAAGTTTCAAGAAATGTGAAAGTGGCTGTGGAGAAAATTCAACAATTGACAACTTCAAACAGAAGACTGGCGTCTGCAGAAGAACTGAAGACACTGCATGGAGATCCTTTTGTATTTCCAGAATTTTAAATGGGTGACGACTACGACTGTGTATTCACTTCGTTCAGCAGTAGGCAGGGTGACCCAAATTATATAAAGTTAGTGGGACTGTTTCCGTTTCCTTGTTCAATTTATTTTTCGTTGAAAGTTAGATTTTAAACTTACCTGTTTTAAACTACATACTTACAGACATACTTCTAATTGCAACTCCAAAGTGTGTTCGGAGTCACAATTGTCGCTAGTACTAAGAATACAGATATTATAATAATATTGGCTGCAAAGATGAATGCAGGTGTTTTAGCACTCTGGAAGTACTAATTAAGTCGCACCATAAAATCGCATTCTTTACAAGAAAATTAAATTGTAGTCAGATTACACGTGGAGAGTGGAATCAAGTTGATTTGAGAAATAAAATAAATACTTGAGGAATTCGCAATTGGGAGCTTATTTGAAATTGGGGTTGGTCTACCAGTGAATTGGTAGATTTATATTATTAGATATTGATTTGTAAGTCGGAAATTATTTATTTTACATCCATGTGTTGGCATTTCCATCGGGTGTCACTGCAGCTTCTAAGCTTCCTTCAATTCTGTGATGAAGTTTCACTTGACATCTTTACATTTTCACATTGCATGTGCAGTGCAGGTTTTAATATATTACTAAAGATATAGAAAGCAGGTAATGAACTAATTAACTATTAAGTTTGTTTTACGATAATAAAATGAACCAATGCATAGGATTGATACGTGCTGTCATGCAGACATTTGCACTGGACTTCAAAGCTTAGAACATATTCCATGATTGAAATCCAATTATTTTGTCCGGAGCTTTTAAAGATAATGAAAAGTCAAGATTACCTGAATCCTAAACTAAATGCATTCACTCCCTTTGTTATTTTACAACTTTATTCCTGATTTATTATTAATTTAATAATGACTTATGAAATACTTTCGCAATGAGAACAAAAGGATTTAATCCTGCATGGATGAGTCCATGACGTCAATGTGGCCGCAACCTACAAAATAAACACTGAACTAGTCCTCGTAATAAATCATCTAAAGTTCATCAATTACTAACCTACGTCAATGCTTCTAACTTTCACACAAAAGTAATATAAGTCAGTTCTTTGAGACAAATCGAGTTTCAAACAAAGTCTCATTTTAATATTCGAAAGGAAATTTTGTCATTAGCAAGTTATATTAGAACTAGAACATATAAAGGCTAAAAATGTGCAGATAGATATCACATTAAGTTAGGCACGTCTTATTGTCAATGGCTTGCTATAATTTGTAAATGTGTACCAATTAGTCGTGTGTATGCAGTCGCAATTAGTTATGTTTAGAATAGAAGTCGTCAGCATTCTTACTGGAATATGTTGGACCTCGTACAATGTGCCTAGAGTGATTATTATTAATAATAGCAGTCCAAGTAGAAGGCTGTACATAATCATGGATGCTCATTTGAGAATCTAACTGATAGTTAAGCTTAAGACTTCTCAAAAAGGAGTTGGTCAGTGAAGGAAAATTAGCTACAATAACTCAAGAGAGTCGAGCAAGAGTCATTTTACACCCGTGGCATTTGGTTCCTCAACCAGTCACTTCTTTTTTCATTTCTGCCACGAAAGCCCCAACGACCCACAACATGTAAGAACTAATTAGGATGCCAATGATATTTAATCCGATATCAACGCCACCCTCCACTTGTCCAGAAATAATGCCTCTAAGTGTTCCAAGTAAACCCAATCCCAAGAAGATAAAGTTGAGAACGAACCAAATCGCACACATTATTTTATTACGCTGAAACAAAAAATTCAGAGTTCAGTTTTCTAATTTGGGTGAATTTGAAGTATTTGAATTCAAGAATGTAAAGTATAGCTATTCAATTGTTTCTCATCTTACGTTACCTTAATAGCCCCACTTAACAGCAAAGCAGACAGAAGAATCGAAATTACTCCAACAACGATGAAGGCTATGGCAAGGCCGGTTAGTTCGGATTCTAATAAGTTAAAGCAAACTCAAACGTTACATATTGAATTTAATACTTTCATCTTCAGAACGCTTACCAGGATTAGTTGTTGAAAGTAAACCTCCGAAAACCGAAAGGATGATCGAGCACACCTGAAATATCAATGCTCGAAAGGTGGAAGTTCCAGCTACTCACTTGAGATTTGAGTCATTTGACTTACTAACCAATTGAAAAATAGCGATTATTTTTGTTCCAGTTTGGAGAGATGAACAGCAGCAAGGATTCATGTTGGAAGTCTTGAGGTTCTGGACAACTTGGAAATTGGAAATCAAAAATTATCTGCAAAGAAATTGAGAAATTAATTTTAAATGAGCACGTGATTACTTGTGTCCTTCTGTGTTACCGATGTGTGAACTACTGTGAACGATGACCTTTGAGGGAGGATTGGAATCCTGAAGAGCCTTACCTCCTTTAAGCAAGTCAGATACCAAATGTCGCAAAAATTAGCTTAGTATTAGCAACTTAGCACAAGTATTTCAGCTAACTGAGCTATTAAAAATATGAATTATGGATGAAGTGGAATAAAAAGCTAATGTAACGACCTACACCGTAGAAGAAAACATGGTTTTTGTGCAGTGTTTTTTTTACATCAGTTTTTCAGTTTTGCATCAGCAAGCTTTCTTGGAGTAATTGGAATCTACAAATGACTAATGCAATTAAATCTAGGGGTGTGCAATTTTCTCTCACATTCTGAGAAAAAAATTTAATATTCCGTATACATTTTGTATGAAAATTTAAATTTAGGGTTTAATTGATGATAAGTTAGCATAGTGTAACACACAATGGAAGTTTTCTCGGGAGCAGGGTTCCAGACTCACATTTGCTATGTTTCTAATCAAGTTAGTAATGTGGAATAAACCAAAGTATGTTTGTGACACATGAATAAGTATGAAATACATAATTGTGCAATAGAGAAAATTGAATGAGCTGGTTTAAAGCTAGCAATATAGAGTAATACAGCAGAACCTTTTACAGAGAAATCAGGTGAGTCAATTCAACGCGGAATTACAGCTCATAATATTATGCGTTCCAAGAACAACTCTAACCAGATAAAAAACACAGAAAAGTTTTAATTTGAAGCATACGCCATAAATTCAGAAGGCAGACAGCCACTGCCTAGGTATCTACGGAGTCACATTTTTAATTCCAGGATTCTAAATCAAATGCAAAGGCAGATTGACAAATAAAGGAGAAAAAATAGTGTAGTAGTCTTAATATTTAAAGTATAAGCTCACCATTGCTGGACAAACGCAGGTTTAAAGAACTGCAATTCAATTATTTAGTGCGGCATAATAGTGACATGACAGAATGAGTAAAAGTGATGCAGTCCCTCGAATTAATCTTTGCAACGGACTTCGTTGCGTGTAGGCATATTGAATAATTTCTTCTATACATTTTCTTCCAGGGATTCTGAAGACACTCTTGTGGGACTGATGTAAGTGATATCTCCTACTAAAGAGGTGCTGAAGCAAGAGGAGACCCATTGGGAAAATTGGAACTCAACGGACTTCTGTGACAAATTATATGGCTACAGTTGGAGATCCAGCTGGATTCGGGACATTAGGAGGAAGAAAGTAGACAACGTTACTTGAAAATGGGTGCATTATTAAATAAATGCATTCACTCTCTTCTTTTTTACGCAATAAGCATAATAAGCATGCGTTTTTCTGACTTTATTACTATGAATAATGACAGCGTAATAGAAAATTACGTTATAATAACACCAGAGTAATCAACTGCTTCAGCAAAAAGTGAATATCCAAACCAGTAAAAGTCGTTCCAACAACATAATTGAAATTTCAAATCTAACCTCATTTTAGCTCATTTGAAAGAAAATACAAAGAAATATATTTAGAAAATTTAAATATGCTGGGATTTGCAAGGTGGATTAGAACATATTAAAAATAACAATAAATATATTTCACTTAATTTAAGGCACCTTTCAATTCATCACATAAATTGCATCGAAGACAAAATTGAAAATAAAAAGTAATAGAATCAAACTAATAATAAACTTTAATTTTACAAGGTAAATGAAGAATCTGCATGCCTCAAAATGCAGTTGATTGGGACAGGAAAACAGGATACAGTAAGTCAAGACTCTCTTTACACCTGTGACGTTTGATTTGGATGCAATTCCACTTCAACTTCTCGTTTGAGTTCTTCCATGAAATCCCAAACGACCCACAAAAAGTAAGCACCAATAAGGATGCCGAGGATGTTTGTTACGATTAATGTTCTCAAGAAAACTGTTTCGAGTATTCTCAGTACAAGGGAGAATGCGTACAAGGTGAACCATACCATGCACCTTTTGTAATTACACTGAAACAACAAATTACGAAAATGTAGACACTCTAATTTGGAAGAATCTTATTAGGTTTGGATTTAACTATTCAATTGTATGTAATCTCGCATTACCTTGTTGGCTCCACTCAAGAGCAAATAAGACAGAAAAATCGACAATACTCCAACAACCAAAATGATTGCGGCAACGGCTACTGGTGAAGCTTCTGGTAAGTTCATGTAAATGTAACCCCATTTGTTGCGTTTAGTTCCGAATATCGTAATCGTATGTTTGTATTGATGTGGTTTAATCAACGCTTACCTGGCCTTGGGTTAATTTCACTTGGAGAAATCACCTCTTCTCCTCCAATAAGAGAAGCAAATACTCCCAACAGGACAAAGAGAATCGAGAACACCTTAAATATCCATAAGGTGAAACAAAGTCTTAGCTACTCAATTGAGACTTGAGTCACTTTACTAACTTACCATGTGAAGAATAGCGATTATCTTTGTTCCAGTCTGTAGTGATATACAGCAGCAAGGATTCATGTTGAAATCTTCAGGCTCACTGCTCACAGATTTAAACAAGTTGGAAATCGAAAAATATGTACAGAGAAAGTGAGTTAATGTTAGAGGAGTAAATGAATCCTTGTGTTATGTTGTTTGTTTTATCATACAGATGTGCTAGCAAGTGGAGAAGGATGAATTTTGCAAGAGAATAGGAATCCTGGATAGAGCTTACTTCCTTCAATGAAGTCAGAAGTAAAATGTTGAAAGATTGCTTCTGTTGTACTTTCTATTTATTCTTGATTGGAAATCCTCAGAGTTCAAAGGAGTAGATTAACTGTGT
This sequence comes from Isotomurus pseudopalustris, assembly GCA_034698685.1. Taxonomy (NCBI): domain Eukaryota; kingdom Metazoa; phylum Arthropoda; class Collembola; order Entomobryomorpha; family Isotomidae; genus Isotomurus; species Isotomurus pseudopalustris. The sequence continues at coordinate 5,892 of JAQGBV010002041.1, forward strand.
TCAACCGTACTAACGGTGTTATTGAAAAATATGAATTATGGATGGAGTCGACTGAAGACACCCAATGTGAAGATATGATCTACAGTTTACAATAAGTTGTCGTATGTGTAGAATAAAGGTTTGAGATCTGTTTTAAGACATCAACGTTTGCTTCTTGGAATGTAAGTGATGAGATTTTTCTCGCGTGTCTTGGTTCCATTTGCTATACTTCACATCAAGTTTGCAATTTAGAAAAATATGTTTTTTACGCATCAGTACGAAATATAAAAACCCTCATGTGCTTAAGCATGAAACAATGATTCATGAAACAGAGCATCGTAGTTGATACGGTCAACTATAAGATACAAATGGGCGAAATAATATATTTGTATTCCTTACTCTTTCGTATTTACGTAAATTTTAATCACTCGGCACTCACACTTACTATTCCTAGAAGGAAAAAAATTGAATGCTCGTTTAAACGTTCCTCGTTATCTCCGTCCTGTGAACTTGTGCTATCCTCACCATTCATTCCAAACTTTTGACAAACTGAACTCAATTTCTACAAGTTTTTATCAGCCCATACGATCAATCAAGATGTCACTTCTTTACTTCTCCTCCCACCTGTTAGATCAGGAACCCAACAAGTGTTTTGACTTCAAAGCCTACATGCCAAGGTTGTGGTACTCTTCACGTTTGACCTCGGCGCAGTTCAACCGTCCATTTCTTCGCTTTGTAATAATAAATAAAACCTTCTTTTGCACGTGAAAAATCTACCAAAAGAATGTTTAATTACCTGGTAATTAAACGTTCTCCGTCGTCGTCGTCTCCGGAAGTGTTTTGGCGATATCTCCTTGCATGAACCTTTTAAGATGGCTCTTGAACCGGTGGCTCAATTTGAATGGCATTTCACTCCGAGATTTCAGTCGTCACTACTTTCAATTTCCGTTTGAAACTCATGAGCGGAAAGAATAATTGTATGAAAAACCGAGTTGAGTGCGTTATTCTTCCCTAAACGAAGAAAGGGAGAGTAGAAAATATCTCCACTCTCGTCTGCCTTGAAAGCGAGTTACTACTAGTTTAGTTTAGCTTATCTTAGTTCCAATCTGGAGCGACCCACCGCACCAAGGATTCATGTTGGAAACCGTGTCTTTCTGGACAATTTGGGAATTGAAAATCTAAAATAATCTGGAGAGAAATTGTTAATCGAAAATAACCTAGAGAGATATTGAGAATTAATTTTAGAGGAGCAACTGATTCCATGTGTCTTTTTTGTATGCAAAGATTTGCTACGGATTGGTGACGAATGAATTGGATGCTGGAAAGCATTTACCTCCTTGAAAGTCAAGTCAGAGTAAAATGTTTTAAGATTGGTCTCAACTGTCTTTGCTGTTCTTCTTCCTAAATTCTCCAAGTTAGCATATACCTATCATATGTATGATGTGATATTGAAGCATAATATGAATTATGGATACAGTCGAATAAAGATAGCAATCGTGATGATATCCACTTGTTGATTGTGTGTGTGCACCGGCTGCCGGTGCTTTAAGATCCGCTTTACACCAACAACGTTTGCTTGGAATAAATTAAATGGAAGGCTCACCATCAGAAATTTTTTATCTAAGGGTTGAAATTTCCTCTCCCAGTTTCAGAAATTTAAATCATGCACTGAGTGATAAACATACTGCACTATAAGACTGGATATTATCTCTGCTTACATAGTCACATTGCTATGTCTCGCATAAAATTTACAATGTAGAATAAAATCAAACGTACATTTGTGACACATGAGTAAGAATTACAAAGTCGTACACTAGCGAAAAATATTCCCAATGTATCCAAATCTCTTTTCTTTCCGTGTGTCCGCCCGTACTAGCCTGAAGTCAAAATTTTCTTACTCATTGTCAGTTCAGTTATTCACACACATATCCACACCCCATTCACCTACCACTATTGCTATGCTATTATGTCAAGCGGGATCTTCAACTACACTTGACCACCCCCATTAACCTCAGGGGTGTGGTTGGACCATAACGGGATGGAATTAAGTACTTTATTAATGGGTGGTGGATCTTAGATTGCTCGCAAAATGAAACCTTTAATTTCTCTACAAAATATTTAACTACTTAAGTGTAGTGGGTATCAGAAAAAGGAATTGTCTTGAGACTCAAGCACTAAAAGATCGCCATAAAAAGAAATATATTTAAAGTTGTATGTATAATTTTGAAAATTTCAAAATCTATGAATTAACCACTTCCACTTTAAGTCAAAGGAATTTATTTTATGCAGAGTAATGCATTAAATGAATTTTATCTCGGTGTCAGGGTTTCATTCTCACATTTGCTACATGTCATATACCAAGTTTGCATTGTGGACTAAAAAATATGTCTGCGACTCTTGAATTCGAAATATGTTATCAAGGACTAGTGAAAAATAATTGAGCAGATATAATGTTAACATATAAATTATAAGTTCACGATTGGTAGTCAAATGCAAATTTTATTCTATTACATATAACAATTATATATTCAGTGCGGGCATTACAGGGAACTTAAAAAATGGGTGTAAGTAATACAGTCCTTCGAACGAATCTTTGCATTGGACTTGGTTGCATGTGGAAATCTTTTATAATTTCTTGTCTACAATTTCTTCCAGAGATAATGAAGACATCGTTGTGACTGACGTAAGTGATACCACCTACTAAAGAAGTACTGGAGCAAGAGGATACCCAAGGGGAAATTAGAAGTCAACGGATTCCAGTGGCTGGGAAATTCAATGACAACTGTTGGAGATCCAACTGGTTTAAAACCTTTTCGGGAGAACAAGGTTACCTTCTAAACTAAATGCACTTATTTAGTCTGGTCGCTATTGTACAGAATAAGCAGAAACATGTTTATCTAACTTGATTAATAATGATGATGATTTATAATTACGGTATTATAATACGAGAGTCATCAAGTCAACTACTTCGGCAAAAGGTGACGAGCAAGACTAGTGAAAGTCCAGTCCTAAAGTATACTTGCAATTTCAAATCTAACCTCATTTTAGCTCATTTGAAAGAAAATGCTGTGATTTGCAATAACAATAAATATATTTCACTTACTTTAAGGCACCTTTCAATGCATCATATAAATTGTATCGAAGACAGAATTGAAAATCTAAATCTAACCTCAGTTTAATATTTAAAAAAGGAAACATTGGGATTAGCAAATAAAATCATAGAACTCTAAAAACCTACGCCAAGCAGATTCTCAAAGCCCAGATAACTTATGCTAACGATGCAATTTGATAACCATAAGCAAACACATGTGCTTATGGATACCAAATTGACATAAAAGCTTTGACTTGCAAAAGATGCAACTTTGACCTACACTAGTGACCCCCATTGGTCATCTGTTTAACCTATCGACACCAAAATCTGGGGGGAGCACTTGATAACATTTCCTAAATATTTGAAAATTTTGGCGTTGATCGGTTCGGTGGTTCTTGAGATGAATCGCGATCATCCGGGCGTCACACATGGCTCTATAAGCCCAAAGTTACCTGGGCTAAACTAACAATGAGTACATTTCACTCAATGGAACGGAGGGCCTTAAGTCCTTAAGTCACACTCTCATTGTATCTCCATAAAACAAATCAGAGTCACAACAAAAATCGTAAACTAACCAGTTGTTAAGAAGTCATAAGCAAGTCTAATGAGTTAAAGCAAGTTCACATTTTGCATTTATATTTAATACTAAAAATCAGATATTGGATAAATTGACTGACTGTTATCTACACAACATTTACAAACAGCAATGCTAAAACTGAAAACTCCTAATACGACAATGAGAATGGAGAGCACCTGAAATACCCAAGTTGAAAAAAAAATCAAAACTCATTTGAGGCTTGAGTCATTTGACTAACTTACCAAGTCAATAATAGCGACAATTTTTGTTCCAGTCTGGAGTGACACACAGCAGCAAGGGCGCATTTTGAAATTGTTGAGGTTCACAGAGTTGGACAATTTAAAACAATTGAAGAAAAATTTCTACAGAAAAATTAAGAGACACATTTTAGAGGCGCGATTCCTTGTGTCCTTTTTATAATATTATAATGCAGCAAGATGTGAAACTGATTGGGAAGAGGTTAATTTTGCATGTGGTAAGAGAAAAGTCCTGGAAAGCACTTACCTCCTTGAAAGTCTTGACGTGAAAGTCAGAAGTAAAATGTAGCAAGATTGGCCTCTACTGTCTTTTCTATTCTAATTTTTAAATTCTGCACGTTAGCACACGTATATCTACCGTACTACCTGTGTGTTTGAAAAATATGAATTATGGATGATTCGATGTAAGATAGCTATCGTGACGACATCCGCTGCGCAAAAAATTGTTGCTTAAGTGTGCACCGATTCTTTGAGATCATTTTTGCATCAACAACGTTTGCTTGGACTGAATGAAATGGAAGCCACAACATCATAATTATTCCATCTAAGTTTGCAATGTAGATTAAAGTAAACTACATTATTTCGCTTTTGAATCATAAGTGCGACAATCAAATCGAACACTAGTGAAAAATAGTTTTGCCAGAGATGAAGAGAGAGTAAGAGGATAAACGAACTTAGGGATAAGAAGATTGAATCAAAAGAGCTTTATATGTGTTCCTTGACTTTATCTATAAAAAAACTAAATTAATTGCAAAATATTTCGTTGTGGCATACGCTTGGAACTTAGAAAACATCTCCGGTCAAAGTCACTTCAAATCGTGTGCAATCGTCATTCTTAATTCCTGATTTCTAAATCTCTTGCTGAAGGCAGATTGACAATCAAACGAGGTAAAAATGGTGTAAAAGTTTTAGTACGGGAGCATGGAAGGTTGAACATGGAAGGAAGGTTCTTCCTTAAGTTATACCGTCAAAGGACAAACAATGAAGTTTTGCCTTGGTTATGGGTTCTTTTTGGAGTTCAATTTTTCACTATTTTGTTTCAAAAATATTTTTTGAAAATGTTTTTTAAAACAGTGCTAAAGGGAACCTTTAGCACCTTTTTCAAAGCTGTCAATTTAACATGGGAAGTTATTAACAACAGATGTAAAATTTAGAAAAACCAATATACGAAAGGTTCATTCCTAAAAGAGAAATACAATTTTTAAGAAAATCCAACTAAAAAGAGTTTCAAACTCCCAGAATGTTCCATTGTAAGTGCATTCATTATCTTCGTTATTTTACACAATAGATAAAAACGCATTTATTTGACTTGAATAATCATCATGAAAGCTTAATAGGAAATAACTGTTTTTTAGAAGTAGAAGTAATAGACAATTTAATAGAAACTAAAAATAAGCGCATATCACATAATATTAGATAAATTTAATTGTATCGAATCATCATGCCTCAAACTGTGGTTGATAGGTAAAGGCAAATAAAATCTATACCAATTTGTCAATCAAAAGTCTCTTTACACCCGTGGTACTGGGTTTCCATAAAATGCCACTTCAACGTCTCGCTTGAGTTCTGCCATGAAAGCCCAAACGACCCACAAGAAGTAAGAACCAATTAGGATCCCAAATAAGTTCAATCCGATAGTAAGCCCAGTTTGTCCTCCAGAAGTTATGACTGCGAAGGTTCCAAGTAAGTTCATCACGAGGGAAGTTGTCTTTACGACGAACCATATCATGCATCGTGTGTGATTACGCTGAAACAAAAATAAGTAGGGTTGAGTACTCTAGTCAGGGAGAATTGTAAAGATTTGAAATTAACTATTCAATTGATTCAAATTGTGCATTACCTTATTGGCCCCACTCAGGAGCAAAGAAGACAAAGTAATCGAAAATACTCCAAGAACGATCAGGACAGTGGAAGAGAAGACTATTTCAGCGTCTAATAAGTTCAAGTAACCCCACACATTGCATTTTGTATTTTAAAATGTCAGAATCAGACGTTGTAGATAAATGAACTTTCATCTACAATCTACACAACAATTACCGGCATCTGCAAGTAGTTCTTTTTCAGCCTCTGTCATTTGGACCTGATCTTTATCCTTGAATAATGTGGCAGAAGTAAGGATAGCGAGCACTCCAAGCACGACAAAGATAATCGAGAACACCTGAAGTATCACAGGTGATAAAAAGGTATGAATAGACTCACTTGAGATTTGAGCCACTGGACTAACTTACCAATTGAATAATGGCGATTATCTTTGTTCCAGTCTGGAGCGAACCACCACAGCAAGGATGCATGTTGGAAATCTTGAGGTTCTGGACAACTTGGGAATCGAAGATCGAAAGTGATCTGCGAAGAAATAGAGAAATTAATGTTGGAGGAGCAATTAAGTGATTTCTTGCGTCCTTGTTTGCAAGCACAGAAACGTGAAACTGATGGAGGAGAGATGAATTTTGCAATTGACAAGAGAGAAGCCCTGGAAATTCCTTTTCGAGAGAAGTAAGAAGTAAAATGTCGCAAGATTAGCCTCTACTGCCTTTTCTATTCTAACCTCGAAATCCTGCAAGCTAGCACAAATACATCCACCTTTCCTATTCTAACCTCTTGTATTTATGAATAACATGAATTATGGATGGATTAGTATTAAGATAGCTATCGTGACGACCTCCACTGTACAAGAAATTGTTGTTTGAGTGCCACACGGCCACGGTGCTTTAAGATCAGGTTTACACCAACAGCGTTTGCTTGGAATAAATTCATGGAAGGCTCGCCAGCAGAAATCTTTTATGTAGTGGTTGGAATTTCCACTCCCAGTGTCAGAAATATAAATTTAATCTTGCTGAAGATAAACACACTGCACCAGAAGACTCTAAAGATTCAAAATCATTATAAATTATTATTCAAAGCCTTAATACTTAGTAAGTTAGGTGAGAGGTTAATAAATGCCAAATAACTGTTGTCTGCAAAGAAATCGTAGAATAGTTGATGAACCAGTGATTTGTGCCCTTATGTAAATTGTAATTTTGTATAGTTGTCAATTGTAATGTAAAGTTTATCAGTAGTGTAGAATTTATGAGTAGTCTAAATATTTGGACCCCCGAGG
>JAQGBV010002042.1:0-12883 GCA_034698685.1 Isotomurus pseudopalustris
GAAATGAGTTTACAACGCACGCTCCGTGGGTCGTTCACGTAGCACTTTGTAAGCGTCGTAAGCGACTTTACGAAACAACGTTTACAAGGTTACGACGCCGCGTGACAACCCTCAATATAATCCTGAAGCTTCAACAAAGTTTAAAATTCTCCTTCAAAAGTGTTTGCAGGGCTGCGCGTATTGAAAACTTGAGGCTAATCTGGAATCTCAAGTGAGTTAAAGTAAATACGACCACATCTCCTGAGATGAACCAAATGTAACTAGAATACGAGTTTGATAACATCCTCTTAACCTCACGACATTCAACACCTCTTCAATCTTAGAAAGTAATAAAATTAACACGTCCTTGCCACAAACTCAAGGAGCTTCAGTCTCATATCTGATGACTCTATATGTCAGAAATTTCACAGCATTCATATCGTAAATCTATTCTAATGAAATTTGAGCTAACTCTAAACAAGGATACTTAAAGGGTGTTCAGAATTTCAAAATAAAAGTGCACTGTATCCGTCGTCACATTGACAAAATAAGTACATGCTCCATATCTAAACATATACAAATAAAGCTCTAATATTGTTCGGTGGCAAATGTTGATATTCATTATGCAGCAGTAGCTATGTACGTACATATCAGGGAGAAGTTATGTTGTGCTTTGAAGACCAGCTAGGATGGAATAGAAAATGAATGGTACTACATACACGGCCCGATGATAAAAGATAAGTCAATGATCACGGGTTAAGGTGCTATTAAGCCAAGATTAATGAAGAAGATGACTGGCAGTGAAAATAATTCCTGAGAATAAGAAGGAGAAAGAGGTTACAGCATGCAACTGAAAGAAGCCAGGCTCACTGAGACATGAATCCGTACTACACAATGCACATGCTATCATGTAGTCATGAGTTAGAGCAAACAAGAAAAGTGTGGTTATGCTAAGCCTTTTGTACTCTCTCAGTTCTTTAAGAGTCCGAACAACACTGAGGTTCTGTGTCAGTTGACTCTTCGGAACCTTCACAAACTGTTCTCTCTGCTTCCTCCACTTTCCATTTGGCCAATTACAGATCTCTACCTGCGGTAGCGAATCCCCAATTGCCCACTTGCAGATATTTGGTTCATAAAGACGCATTCTTCAGATCTTCACTCAATCTCACGCAGAGAAATCTCAAGCCCAACTTCACATCTCATAATGTCTGTATCACGTGGAATTTTGATCTTCATCGTAATCTCTTGGTTTACCCAAGGTGAGTAATTTATTACACAACTTTTTCTCTAATAAGGATTTACTTAATCTAAGTACTGGGGGATTGTGAGACACTGAAATCCAATTGAATTCTAATCCAATTGAAAATACTGGACTGCATTAAGAGAAAGTGTATGTATAAGACTGTCTTAGACAAAACAACTGACGTTTCACCTGTTTCCCTGCTACGTGCACAATTTATCTTGTTACACAAGAAACAGTATAGAGAAGAGAAAGTTACGAAAGGTTGCCGAGAAGCCAATGAAAAAGTTTATCGTTGAATCGTTGCGTCTATAATATTGACTACGACAGACAATTAAGGGTTTAAGGAATCTCTCAGACATGCTTCTTATGTCTGCAAGTTATAATTTCATAATAATAAATGGAAAAATATTCTCTCATATTAAAATGTCCAGACTATTTCATGCATTGCCAACTAAAATGTATGCATTCATTGAAATGTTAGTAATGATGGATGATTACATTATTAATGAATGGTAATTCGTTAATAATGTAAGTATGAGAAACCTAAGGAGATCTATGCTTCTGGTAAAATGGAATCCAACTTTTTTTCTGTATTTATGCAAGATAATAAACGTGTTGAGTGAGTGTGATTTTTTTTGTCAGAATCAGAACGACAAGAACGATATAAGATCTCATGAATAGGTAATAGGTATGATTCACGAAAGCACACAAGGTGCAAGTGTACCCTGTTGTAGTTAATGAGTAAGCAAAGAATAAACATTGATCTCATACTTGGATATACTAACATGATCCCTACACGCTCTTCGAGGAAATAAGGTAAATATGTTGTCGGGTAGTTGATTCAGAGTCAAGATAACGAGATGCACGTAAGTAGCAAAAGTCAGTGTGTGTGTGTGTGTGTGTGTGTGTGTGTGTGTAATCTAGGCAGTGAGGAATGCATTTTATACGAATTCAGCAGCGTCTTAAAGAAGCCACGATTCAGTGTCAGGTTTATTCTTCAAGGCACTAACCAACGACTTGGGGCTACCAACGATAATCTCGTAACAAGTTAAACACTGGCTCGTTACTACTATTATTTATGCATTCATGTCTTTGTTATCATCACTTTTTTCAAGGCTTACATTTATGATCAGTTGCATGTGTATGACAGCTTTCGCTGATAGAAGTTATGCTCTGTCTACATTAATTCTACTTAATAATGCAAAGATTATGTTGCTTTATTATGTTCTACGATATGAGTAGAAAGACAGGGCAAAAATTGAGACCAATTTTCAAGGACACTTTGATGCGCAGTGGGGCACAGAGACAACACCTAATTCACATAGGGAAGTACACCATGCACACACCAGTTTACAGTAGTGACTAAACTATTCATTAGCGTGCATAACCGAAGGGAAAGTATTTTGTATGGAAGTAAGTCAGTCGCTGTAATCATGAGCGAATGCCGTAAGACTTAAGAAGAAGAACGAGTACACATGGTTAGAGAGAGAGACATTGGTGAGCTGAGTTAGAGCCATGAAATTTTTGCTCCCACAGTTTTTGGATCCTTATGAATTGTCTTGGCATGTTGGTGTAGATGGATCTTCTTACCCAGAAAGTGTTAAGTTGAGGATACAAAAGATCGAAATTATGCAGTTGTAGCGTAGTCGGAGGTCGTTCGTGAAAAGAGTACTTAAGTGGAAGATAAACCGGAGGGAATCTGAAACTGGACAATGTTGTGGATACAGAGTACACTCCGTTTCAACTGGAGTTTATAGTTGTAGTTTAACAAATAAATATTGCAATGGGTGAATACCGTGCATTAAGGAGTAACATTGGAAGAGATAGGAGGGGAGAAAGCTATTAACTAGCGAGTAGACGAATGCACAGCGTACTCAAACTGTGCTTACCTATTATGTGCTTCCTCCTCTAGGAATATTGAGTTACGAAAGTTTATCATCATCCCTCCTATGTCCATCTCAAAAACTTGACTTGTAAGAAATTCCGACGGAGAAAAACATGCAAAAAACACAAGTGATCCTACTTATGCTGCGAGCCTTTCGTTGATAGGTAGTCGCGAGTTATATTTGAGAAAGGGAAGGCAGTCAGAAAGGATACGCTGAGCATAAAACGACTTTCCATAAATGGAAAAACTGAACGAATAAACCGAGTAGTAGATGAAAGTTGTAGCCGTGATGGTGAAACTCGCTTGTAGTAGAGAAGAACGAGAGAAAGAAAGAGGAACGAGCAGTTTGTAGAAAGTTGCATCAAGTAGTGACACAGTAGCACAAAAGTTGGAGTGTAGTAGCGATGTAGCGAAGCAGTTCTGACGAAGAGAAACGGAAGGATTTGTAGTAAAGAGATGGGAGATACGATGATTTGATAATACACATAGTTTACGATGACGATTACGACGAGGACGAACAAGGACGGATAGACAAACTGGGTGAACAAAAAAACCGAAAAGCTACGGCGGCTGTAGACTGTGTAGGCTGTAGACATAGGAATTATCGCCACCGATAGTATATAGACGAATCGAAAAGAGTTGGTCGAATGACCACAGCATGACATACCGAGATTACGATATGCTCTTTCGGCCACACAAGTTTTCATAAGGCAGAGCATGCATTTTACTCCAAGAATTTGGGATGCACCAAGTGTCACGGTGACATTAGATTAATCTCAAAGTTGTGAACTGTTACGGGCATTCCATAATCATTACAACTAACTGCAGGCGCTTTCCTATTTGTTCTTCTACTTTTACTTCTTAACTTGACCAGGTACACCAAAATCAGACTTGTCGCGGTCATGAAAGTTGGAACAAACTTTCACTTAATACCAATCGAATCGAAAGACCTTTGACTTTTGCCCTTTCACAGAGAACACTAAGAGAGATGCAAATAATTTTCTGCCGTGGATTTGCTGATTTTTAGCTTTGATAAGGTTCCTTCGGTAGATACCAGGCACGAAAGATAACTCTGGTCCTCCTCACTTTAATTCTCCAGAAACTGGAAAAGTTTGCCTTCTTGTAGTAAATGCAGGTGAGATACTACGGTAGATTGGAGGATCAGGGATTGCGAGCAGCTAGTAAGCTAATGTAGTTTGTACGGAGTTCGATGTAATATACGGAATTTCACTGCTCTCGATCTGAGACATTTCTCTATCTCTAGAATAACGGATCACATGTAAAGTGATCTACTAGCCGTGTGACTGCCGGAACTGATGATACTTATGGATAAATACTTCTTTCCATCCATTCCTTGATTTGCACTGTTAAGAGGACATTCTGTGACCACGAAAAACTGCTTGGTCTACAGAATCTTTAATCATTAACCTTTCTGGTAATTTATTTTATGTGTAAAGTTATTCTGATCAGAGAGGATTAATACATATTGTGGCTACATGCCATTTCTTATCCAATTTGCCCTCTAATGTTATCTTATGTACGGCTCAATCCAGTTCACCCTGTGACATTTTAGCACACATGCAGTTAAAAGTTAAGCTAATTCTATTTAATGCCTTGTTCACATTATTCGACAAGTAATCGGAGTCAACCTCAAGTTGGATTGGTAAGATGAATCAGTCTATCCTCCTTCACAGAGGATATGTCTATCTATCATACATCATAGTGAGAAGACGCAAACCGAGATTTCCTATTTTATTTTTTCATTTGTGACTTGTGCCATTGTGCCAAAGTCTGATAAATTGTTTTCAACTACGATTAACCAAAGACCCGGATAGATTTTGCAAGAGTTGCTACCAGAATGAGATGTAAGGCAAAACAGTCTTCGCAGCAGCAGTTAGTCAAAGCACGCAACTTTTTGAGATATTTAAGGAAATGATCTTAATCTAAGGTTTATTTGATTCACATGTTTTTCTTAAAGGAAATTGAAAGACGGAAAAGTTTTCAACGAACAACGCGTGTACATAGGAAAGAGCAACATAGAACTTGCTACAAAAAAACAGAATAATATATATTTTAGCTAAATGTCTGAGATCTTTTCTACTACTCTTTCACTAAAAGTAGTGGTAAGGGTAAGTCTGACGTTGATGTGATGTATACTCCGAAAAAACGAACACAAGATCAGATACAAGACAGTAAAAGTTTATTCTCCTTCATTCAAAAACTAGCAATGAGCATCAACTTTTTATGAGCTGTGACGATACATTTGGCTACAACTATAACTTCCAATCGAGACTATGGGTAAAGGACTGATTAGTGTTTTTTGCACTTTTCAATTTTCATTAGCGCAGTTTTAACTTTTAAGTAGTTGCAAGTGCTTTCACCCGTCCCAAAAGCGCAAAACATGTTATTGTACGCTTGCCAGTACTACATCCGCTTGGCTGCTCATAATTGAAGTGGTCCCGAGCAAAAGACACAATTTTTAATGAATGAAGGTCAGTGTTAATTAATGGGGGAGTTTGTGTTGTTTGCGTAGGAGAGTATCTAATAATAAATCCTAAGTTATTGGGATCGTAGCTTGGGATGCAGAGGAGGGTACGGGCGACGGATATTATCATGCAATGCAATGCAAGTTCCTCGAGCCTTTATTTGTCTGTGTGCAACTGACAATGAGAAAGGGAAAGTTGGCAAAAGTTTTCATGCAAAGACAGTGCTATAGTCACTTTGTAAATGTGAATAATGTGATCACTGTATTCTGAGGGGAATTTGGCTAGCCATTCTATCCACAACTATTTAGTATCTTCACCGTATTAGGCTTGAGCTATAATATTGAATAGCAAAATAGCGTAGAATCAAAACTTTGAGAATATTATTGGCATTAAATACCTTAATTAATTGCTGCCGCTCACTGTTACTATTCAACTAACGACTCAGAATTTCATTGCTCCCTTCTCTTACTTCTTAATGAGAAGAAACGAGAGGATAGCGATTTAACTCCTCGTCTTGAGATAAACACATGTGTAACGGGTGACGGTCTTAGAAATTACATTAGCGTTTAAGGTCTCTAGTCGTCTCGTACAAATTAATACGGATAGCGCTAACAACATTTAACAACTACCAAAGCCTCGTGATCTTTGTCTTCCCACTTCCTGGTTGTAATGGACATAATGAAATCATAGAGGCTTGGGATCTGGAATACGCATGAAAGTTCATCTTGAATTAGATTGCTGAAAACAGAAGTTTGCTCGCCTGTAAACAAACCCACAACTCGTCTCGTTTGTACAAGAAAAGTTGAGATAACTTTGTAGTTGAAGCCTGAAATTATTCTTGTATAATTGTAGTTTACTTCCTTCAGTCAAGAACTCAAGACTATGCATTTTGCATGAGAAGTTTCTTTTGTTACCTGATTGTCGAAACTCGAAATGCAGAGAATTTAGTAACACTGAAATGTAAACTGTGAGTTTGCATATCGCTAAATGTAGATGTCGGCGCCCAGCACCGATATACACGACTTCAGATAGCTTGTACCCCGCAAACTCCGAACGGGTCAACCAAGTTAACCCTTTCCCTGTAGTTGGCCTAGCCGCTACAATAAAATCTACACTAACGCAGGGCCTGTCCCTTATGTTAACTAACTGTAGACTTTATTGGGATCGAAAGAGAACACGGGTAATTATGAATTATAATAATTATATCGGACCAAGTCCAAAATGATGTGCACACAACGAAGCACGAACGAAGATTCTTTTTCTCCCTTCCAACTGCCACTACTCAGCATGGTCTTCTTTCTTCTATTACCGGCCGCGTCCCTTTTCCCCTCCCGCGGCACTTACAAACTCATCACTCGATGACTCTTCTCGATTCGGTCGGCTACAGTAGATTCTGTTAAGTCTACTTTCGTCTGCACGTCTAGCATGTGATTCAGATAATGCAGCAAGTTTTGATGTTTTAGTATCGTATTGAATACCAGCGATTCAAAGCTCCATTAATAAAACAGATATATGTATCCTTTGATTTTTCTTTTCATCACGGTATTAAATTCTCGAAACAATATTTTCTTTAGCTTTCACGAGTTTCAATAGTTCAGAAGGTATTTCAGCATATTGAGAGAAAGAAATGCCAACATTTCATTAAAATAGTTTGCGATGCACATAGTGGAAAATAAATTTCGTCAAGAATTAAAATAAATCTCAAGGACCTTATTATAGATTCCTGCTTTTCATTTAAGTGTACAGTGCAAAATTTTAGCACTTCCTTCTTCCTCATACAGTACACTTTTCGTGCCTACGTTATTGTTTATCTGGCATCTTATGGTTAGTAATACTGCGAGTTGTGAAGTGTTGGTCGACAATGGATCATATAGTTAGAAAATTTACTAGACCTCTTCTGAAATTTCAATTAATCAAACTTGAAGGTTAAGATTTTTTACACTTGTAAGTACATTACAGTATAAAGATCCGACCAAAAATGTTTACTTGTAACACACACATCTTTCAATGTAATTCAAGTCGTAGCCTTTCTTTATGCACAAAGGCTGGATGAGGAAATTGAGACGAAATAGATTCTTCGTCACCTTTTATAAATATGAAGGTGAACCACCTACGTTAAGTATTACATGTCATATGATAAGAGAAAGGTTGAAAGTTGAACCATTGTTCAAGTGTCATTGGATTTTCACTGTCTGTAGTGAAGTTATATATAAGTTTGTATAGGAGGCTAGCCCTGTTTTGTAAAAATTATAATATCATGTTTTTGATCTGATGTACTGATGTTGATTTGACAGTATAACTGATACAATCTTTCAAAAAATCCCAACGTGCTCAGGTCTTCTCAAAGTTATTTGCAGAAGTGAAAGCACATCAGCTTTCCCATCTGTGTGTTCAGTTAGGTGAATAATTTGGCGAGGAGAACATATTTTTATGCACAAGGCTCGAAAAATCTGCAGTTCTTTTGCACTGTTGAGGCCCAAGATGCTGTTTTCTTGTCGAAGTAAAAACCAGGAATCCTGGAACTCAATCGAAAGCGATGTGCATATCTGTTCTTATCCAATGACATGAGCTCGTCTCCAACCAATTCATGAGTTGCATCCGGCGATTTTAACATCCGTGTCTTATTCGCCGAAAGACAGAGGAAAAACCTTTTATTCCAGCGAACTTGATGGAAGCATCTGAAAAGAGCAAAAACCTTCTGAGGCCTCAAAATTCGGGCCAAAAGTAGCTTATTTCTCTGGGAATCATCAGGGCTTTCTCCCCGTTTCAATTCCTTTATTCAGGCAGCCTTGCTTCTTACCGTGAACAATACAAATACGGACG
Source organism: Isotomurus pseudopalustris (assembly GCA_034698685.1). Lineage (NCBI taxonomy): Eukaryota > Metazoa > Arthropoda > Collembola > Entomobryomorpha > Isotomidae > Isotomurus > Isotomurus pseudopalustris. The sequence goes on from JAQGBV010002042.1 coordinate 8,417, forward strand.
GATCTCTAGAGCGAATCCTGTGCCAAAAATGTTGGTAATTCGACCTGGAAGTCTATATGAGTTAAAGTTATAATACAACTTCCTGGAGAAATGCAATTGAGCAAGAATGCACCATGCAATTTTGTTAGTCCTTTTGGGTAATCATTTTGTACTGTCTATTATCCTATTCATTCATCGTAATATCTTTTATAACGTGAGGTACTGCATCATGAAATTTCTATCATTTCCATTAGACTTGGTTGGAGAGAGATCCGTTTATTTTCCAAATGAACAAGTCTAGACTGTGGAATAATAAATGTATTTATGCTCCGATATCCCATGATGATGTTCGTTGTCCACTTACGGAACAAGCAGACAGATATCAGAGGCAGTAATCCTTCACTCATAGATCCATCAAGTGTTTGAAAGTCTGGTGCGAATAATTCCTTTGTACCTGACAAGGAGATTAAACACGATGAAAGTGTTACCGTGTGGTGTAAACCAGTCTCACTTTCCTTCCCCGAAAACCGAGTCACCGAATAACTTTGTTCCGAATTTGGGATTTCCCTCATAACATTTTGATTCGTATGTATAAACCATGAACGAGTGTCTGGGAAAAAGAACTTGGTTAAGAGAAGTCTACACTTCTCACCCTCCCGTTATCAGAATTTCTGCATTTAGATGAATTCTGTTTTGTTAGTTTGTACCCAGTTTTTTCCTTGTCTACTTGTATTTCCACTTACTAAGTTTATTTTACAAGCATTCGGAAACTTTCCAGTCAAGTCGGCAACAAGTCAGATAAGTCTCTGGGTACTCTGTAAAAGTTATGATACAGTAGTTGGGGAAGAAAGCTTATTTCCTCGAGGGTGGAAAAGTAGGGCCTCATTTTATGGTCAAACAAACAAAACTTGGCATCATTTTACAAACTCAATTTCACAAATTAGTGATAAACTACAAAAGTACTCAGTGAACAAAAGCTTGTCTCTTTTTCTTTTATTGTGCATTCAATTTTAGATGCTTTCTCAACAACTATAAAACCAAAAATTATTATTTTAACAAGATGAAACTATTTCCCCAGCTATATTAATGGTGCAACATTCTGAATTAATTTCATGGCGTATTTCTGCATCTCTTTCAATTCCAGGCACTTTGAGTCAGAGCCAATCTTCTTCCACGAAGCCTTTCTGCAGATTCAGAAACAAGGAATATGCTCCTGGAGACATTTGGTATCCAACATCTTCTACTCCTTATGGGGCAAATTGTGTCATATGCACCTGTTTAAATGTAATGCACTTTTATTGCCTGTTATATTATGTGGCAAGTGAGAGATACTAAATAGTATCAATGATAACGGTTCTTTGTAGAGCGGAAGACAGAACTGTACGAAGCAAGAATGTCCTACAGATTGTCATCTGGATAAGCCAGCGATTTTGCAGCATCCGTGTTGCAAAGTGTGTGAAGAACGTAAGTTGTATAATGAATATATTTATATTCACGGTCGCTTACGATGCCCACATTCAGAAGAAAGCAGTTGAGTGATTAAGCTGCTGAAAATTCCCGTTATTTTGTACGATGTAGGGGACTCGGATTCATCTCAAAGTGGCCAAACAGGTGGTGTACCGGGAAGTCAGTTTGGAGTCATCGCTTCAGATCATGAGTCTGGTGAAGAAGATGATGAGGACGGAGAGTTGGTGACCGAGAATTCGGAGTTTGTCTCATGTCTCCACCAAGGAAAGATTTATCGAGATGGAGAGTCTTTTACTGCTAATGTTTCCGGGTTGCCCATCTCTGGGACAGATCAGTGTATGCAGTGCGTTTGTCAGGCAAGTTCAGTATTTATGTACTTATGTAAGTGTGTGTCGTGTGTGTGTGTACTCGTGGTCTTAATGGAAAGCACGATTCATGCTTAAGTTGGCCATCAAAGTGAAAGTATACCACGAGAGATAAACCGCTTGAAGTTGCAGTATTTCTATTTCCTGATAAAAATAACTGAAAGCCATCTGTCACTTTTATTATTGCGTTTCAGACTGGAATGGTTTTGTGCCAGATGAAGGCATGTGCGAGCTTCAAATGTACTGGACAAGGGACAAGCACTGTCACTGGAACAACCTCGAGTGCGTTCTCACCACTTGGAAGTGTGTCAACTAGCCAAGCTGGAATTGACGCTTGCTGTCAACGATGCGCAGGTTGGTGCTTCTTTATCTTTATAAATAGCTTTCGCTTAACAAACTTGATACGAATGTTCATCCTCAATCTATACGTGATCTAAATAGACTTCATGTATTAATTCTGTCTTGCACAAATCGTACCTACTCAACAATACAAAATTCAAACTAAAAATAAGCTTCTCAGTTCTAATAAGGTTCTAAGTTCTAGGTACGAACGTGCTTAAAAAGTCTACCATAGGTAAGCGAGAAAAATTTACAGGAGCTCTCAACGTTAAACTGACTATTGTCATTGATGAATACTCGACCTTCTGTGAGGATTTTATTTAAGGAGCTTTATCTTCGAGTAATCTGATTTCGATACACAGTGATTTTTTGCTGCAGAGCGGGGAGTGGGGAGTATTTTATTAAGAAAATGTGAACCGCCAGCTTTCACCGTGTAAATAGTCACTCTCGTTGAGAAGAATGACGCGAACATGAGAGTTTCGAACGCGGAAATTGAGGGTAGTGAAGATGTGATATTATTGCGTTTCTCATTCTTTTCCGTGCCTTATGAACAGATTAGTTGTTTACCTTAACACTTTCTGCCCTATATTCAATATAAACATCCCTGCCAACTGTAATACCGTTAGAAGTATTTCTTTTTTTTCACATACAAGTCTGTGTGTAAGTATCAGTAAACATGAGAAATCTATTTGTCAATACCTTATTTGACACTTAACATGAAAGGAGGGTTTCACAACTCAAACCATATCTGATTCCCACCCCCGCAGTCATGCTATACTGCTTTCTATCTATGCATGCATGTGTCGTTCTGTTGTTTGATTGAGTTCAATCAAGAAGTTTGGATTGTGTATGGAGTAGTAATTACTAATTGTGATTATACGACTATCATGAAATAACTGACAGGAACTGTAGGTGTGTAGGCATACAGACTCAATCATAATTTATTATTTGTTGTAAATGGCACTTTCTTTAAGGAGAAATAATTTCATAAATTTTTTGAACTTAATTATTGATTAATGTTTGACTTAATCAATTTGGCACTTTTGCACGCGATCAAGATAACCTAATTCTACAAACAACCTTTATTTTAAATAACATGTTTGGTCCATTATTACAAACGAAACTTACAATCAAACAGCATTTATTTTCACTTTCGTGGGAACCTACGCGTGAGCATATAGCACGCGTAGAAAGTGGAGAGCAGAAGAATAGACTTGGATGACATGATAAATGACTTCGTATCAAGAATAACTAATAGACTTCCAGTACGCTATTTTTCGGGAAAATACTTGTAAAATACTTCCGCATTGCCACTCAATACCATAATATATATATATTATATATAGCCTTTCGCCGCACAAACATGATTGAAAAGTGGTAGAGCTTTATTATTTCAGGATAAAAGCATTTTTTGCTGAACCATACGGTTTCGTATTGAATGAAGAAATAATCCTCACAATATGGTAATAATAATGTATATCCACTACCACGCGCCAGAATTGATTCCACCAAGGGTGAAAGTTACGGTGGCGTGATACGAAATAAATAGCTCAACGACGAAGAAAGAGAGATTTAGAACATGTTTGACAAAAATAAAAAAATCTTTTGAACATCCAATCAGAATGACAAAAACAAAATGTCAAGATGAAAAACAAGTTAGCGCGTGTTGGATGAAATTCTAGTTTCCAGTATTGTCCAGAAACTCAACGTGGTAAACGTGCGTGTAGGCTGTAAGTTCCCAATCATAATGAAAGTAGTCAGGAGTGCACCTACAGACAAGATGAACAATTATGAGCAGATGAGTCAGATGAGTGTTTTTTTACAGAGAAAAGATGTTTTTGATACTTTTCCTGGATTCCATCTAACTTGCTATTGTGAACTTGTGGGTGTTAAAACTCACAATGTCACAATGCATATTATTCTCCCATTCAGATCACAAAGGTTTTTTCTTCCTGCATGTAGGTTGAATCAAAGCTTGAGGAGATTAGAAATCATTCTGTTTATTATGTATGATTATGTATGATACTCTCTCAGTAGGTACTCTCATCTGATTCAACATATGAATTGGGTATTATGGTATCATGAAGTCAACAAACCAATAGACGCATTTGCCCATATAATTAACTTTTTTGTCCAAGCAAATTTGAGAATATTCAGATATTATCATTAAGGCTCCATGTTCCTGGCTACCAAGAATAGCATGACAACTTTCGAAACTTTCTTGGAAACCGGAATTTATGTATTTCTAACGAGGGAAATGCAGCAGTGCACTGCAGTGTAACAATTAGTAAATAACTAAGCATATATTTAATTGCTT
>JAQGBV010002043.1:0-12876 GCA_034698685.1 Isotomurus pseudopalustris
TACTTCGTTATTTCATGTACAAAGACGACTGGACTATACTTCATCCATTAAAAGGCTCAGAATATGCAGTGCTGGCCCGATAATAAAATGTTATTAAGAGTTATTAGCAAGAAACAGAATGAATCGTGTGCGTAGAATACTCGGGTAGCCAGGCAGGCAAGAATTCTCAGAGTTTTTTTTGTTTCTTATTCCTATACAGTTTTCAATTGCACCCTATATGACTTCTTTATACTCCACATTCTTAACTCGTAAAAAATTTTAATTTCTTCCATGATAACATACATTAGGAATTATTTTCCTGTGTGGAACGTGGAACCAAAACCAAACCCAGTTCGCAGACCACGGAGAGTGCTACCAGCCGTTTAAATATACAATCTGAAAATGCTATTTAGCCTTAAATTCCTGTCCTCAGGTTGCCTCATTAATGTATTTTGTGTTTTCTCGATCATTCCAGATATTATCAGAGGGAATTTTAGTATACATCAAAGATTTTATCCATGTTGCTGGAGTTTTAAACTATTTAAGAAGTTGAGATATTCATCGCGTATACAGGATCAGTATAGTTCGGCTTTGATTTCTTTTTGTATGTTGGTTGTTGTGAGCCGACGGTAGAAAGGAAAGAAGTGGTACGTGAGCGTGAGGATATTACGAAAACCTAATGCTTGAGGCAGATTAGGCTCATTTAAATTAAAACTTTGTTTCACAAAAAAAGAATGAGTTGGAGATGAAATTTCTTTGGAACGATGTATCGCATGCCATCACAAGACAGTCGAATGAGTGCGTCTGTACGATGCTGATAAATGATGATGATGCGTGGTGCTCAAGATTTAATTTGAATCTTTTTTGCCGATCGTCTTGAAGATAGAGTTAAGAGAAGTTGTAAGAATGTAACGATGCTCTGCATACCATAACTCATGATATGAAAGATCTTTTATGCAGTAGATACTTCTTGCAACTGTTTCTTTGAGATTACACTTGGAATATACGGGTGATGCTGGTGGGCTGACTTTTATGAGAACCCTCAGGGACATTACCCGGTTTGCACAAAGAAACTTTCCGAAGCTTTAGGTATATCGTTTAAAGTTCAAAAAATTGCTATACTTCTTTCAGAAACTCGTTTCCTTTTTCGTAGTGTTTTGGGTTGAAAGATAGAAACATATTCGGGAAAGTAAACCAAACTGAGGACTTAATGGTGCATTTTGTTTTCAGTGCTTGCTCATCACATATCACACCATGTATGTGGAATTGGGGAGTACGGTACTCACAAGCTGAGTCTCTTGAAGTAGAAAAGGCAATTTCCAAAAATCATGGGGAACATGTTAACCTCAGGAATGTAACTAGCCTTGGTGCAGTCCGTAGAATAAAACTAAAGCCTCGGGAAGAAGGGACAGACGACCAGCAGAGTGAAGAACGATAGGTTTTTACTGTTCATGGCTCGTAAAATCTTAGTTCTCAGCCTGTAATTTGATCTCATCATAACTCTCAATGGAGATAGGAATGATAGCATCCACTATTCTTTCATTCCGGGTTCAAGATAAATGGAAATAACTCGGCACACATACATTTTATAACAGCTCGTCGACATACGTGTAAGACACCCTACTTTTCTCGTGTCACACGGCTTATGTCGAACCCTTGCATTATCACTTCTACTCCGACTTAGACCTCCATAAAATTAGACACTAAGACAAGACATACTATTTTATTATAAAAAAATATTCCTCATCACTTGGTTATGACTCCTAAGATAAACCAAAAACTTACAGTTTTAATGTCAAGTGTACATTTTTAAATTATAAAGAAGTATCAGTTTAAAATGAATAAAATCCAATAGTGTAAACTAATCTCAGAAAAAATAAATTCAGTTTACATAAAGCCACCGTTTTGTAATTTATCGCAATAATGGAAAAGAACTGTTCACCAGAAAATATATATTGGAAATTCCCTTTTTTACTCTATCACATTAAAATTCATAAAAACAGGACTCACAATGTAAACTTGGATTGTAATCTTTCACGTAGTCGAAGAGCAACTTGAAGGCTGTACATGTATGAGATTCAATTCACAAGTAAAAAGTAAAGATTTAACCATCCCATTAAATATCAATCAACGAGAGTAACATAGACGAATGTTTTTCTTCAACGAGAGCTGTCTACCAATTTTCTCAAAGGATACTTTCCGTCAGACGAGCTCAAGAAAATCAAAACATAACAAAAGATCCCAGCCGAATACATACACAGTACGTACACACACACTCTCGTTCTCATACACGTGTATATCCCATCCCATTGTGAAATATATCTTTCCGTATCTTTACAATAACTCTACACGCTCAAGACGATATTGAAGGGAGAGAGAAGACAGAATTTGCAATGCAAAGAAGCTTTTGTGTCAAATGCCAATCTAAAATGAAAGCGGATGATATCGATCAGGAACATAATTTTAGTCACGCGTGGCATCCATAGTTCATACCAACGCAACTGTGTAAACTTACCAGACAACAGATAAAATACAAAGTTTTAGACTTCCCATTTCTTCAAAAACATCTCAAAGTTCAAAGTTTATGAAACATTTGTCAAGTAAGAATACAGAGAGAGGTAACTCTTGGTATATTATTTTTAAAACTTCGAATGTGTGCTGTCTGTTATCAGTTTATCAGATGATGTATATATATATATGTATTCACCTTCACAGTCCTTCACACTGTAGATGCATGATCCACACTTATTTTTTCTCCAGGTGTATCACACAGATCCGAGACTCAAAGACGTACCACGTACCTACCAAAAAGAATGGAGCAGGCTGGTGGCTGGTAGTAATGCTTGTAAAATTTTACTACACATCTCAGTCGGCTGACTGACTGAGAGTAGCAAAAAAGTAAAGGTGAGAGACATTTTGCAGACAGGATTCTGTACACACCTTCAGCTCAGGATAGAGAGAGGAAGGATCTCGTATAATGGATGAATGTGTAGCAGTAGTAGTTAGTAGTAGTATGCATGCAGTACGTGGAAACTAATTCTCTGCTTTCTCATGTCTGGTGGTTAAGATGTTGCAAAAAACATTTCTCATTTGGTGCTCATACATTTTTCTGAAGGTTTGAATATAAGCCATACATTAAGAATCAACCAAACTCGGAACGGATGGATGGATAGTGTGTTGCGTCTAATGACAATAGCAGCATCAGTGGTTGTTCTGACTGAGGACTCATCCCAACTCTCCATGCATCATTCAGTTCACAATGAAACACTTTTATCGTCTACTCAAAATGCCTTAGGACTTTTGTACTTCATTTTTTCGCGTCACTCAAATGCACGAACAACATGGAATTTCGCAAATTGGCAACATTGTTCTTTTCCCGTCTTTCATTCCAAAATAAAATGGAAAATTAATGTAGTAAAAAATATCAAAAACACGTTTAAAAATCTAAAATTCAATTGACTGATGGATTTGCTTGTCTTATCTGAGTCTAGCCAAAACTTTGTACTGTGACTGATGAAACTCATCAATTGAACTCCCATGAAACCGAGTCTCGGACTCCCTCGTTCATTTAGTTTGCACATTACGAATTACGATTAAGAATATAAAGGGAGAGAGTATCTCTGAGCTGAAATAAATCCTAAATGCTTCTCTTTGATCACGATGTTATGAAGATGTGGTTATCCTGATTTCTTAGGAAGTAAAGATTATTCAATGCATCTCCCTCCCGTCTATTTCAATGTACGAGCAGCCATTGATTTCAGCCTTTATTCGTGCTCGGATTTTATTGAATGTGAGGTTGAAGAGAATCTAAGAAATGATGGTTGTTCGTGGTCGGCGATTGGCACACAATGATGATGATCATTATCGTGATCAAAGGTACATTTCTGCATTCAAGTGAGTTTGGAACTATATCGTAAGAAATAATGTAAGTTACTTTTATAGAGACAAGCTGAAGGCTAGAGAGAGGGATAGAACACTGAATACACTGAATACATCCATGCCAAAGTAGGTACATGTTTGTAATATTAGGAGAAGAGTATGTGTGTGTGTATGTCTATATATCGTCCCTGTAGTATGACGTCGGTTCATTCACGATTTTCAAATTACAATTCTCCACAATCTTTATATAACATTTTGACTTGTACGGAGCCATAAAACCTCTACATGGTCTTGTATACACAAGAAGCTTGAATAATATATATATTCTTTCCTTTAGAAACCAGCTTAGCCACGACACGGAGAGCATTAGAATAAAACATGAAAAGAGTGAATGAGAAGACCCATTCATGATGATGATAATGATGTCGAAGAATGTAAAAATCAAGAATGGCAATTTGTAATTTGCAATTTTCTTTCCTTTTGTTTGATAATTTTGGCATGATGATGATGTTACGTGGCAAGGCTGGAGAAACGATTTACACACTGTATCACGCTCATCTCTTCGAGAGAGAGAGATTCATTTTTCCAAACCGACTCTCGTCCTTTCAAACCACGAAAACCTTACACACACAACACAACACACATACACTTCTCCTCACTACCAAAGTAAAAAAATCCTATTCATAAACACAAGAAATTCTTGGCAAAAAATATATATCTTCCATCTTTCATACTTCCACCTCCACCTTCTCAATTTATTCATTCTTGATTCTTAAAACCAGCAAACATTTTAGGTACTTTTTACTTTGCGCACACACATAAAACTCTAAACTTTGCACATCACATTTAATTGGTGTTCCTGTCGAATTTTGATGGAACTTGTGTGCTTTTAGATTTGTGAAAATTGATGTCTAATTGGCTTCGTATCATGTCTTGTCAGGAGATGAGTGTGTGCATAATAATATTAGAGTTTTTCACTCTATTTCCTTTCCACAGAATTTTTGCCTAATAATTCTTCTGTGTAAACATTTGTAACGTGAACCACACACTCGAAAATTCTCTCTCTCTCTTCTGTACAAACAACCCTTCATATTATTTCTTCACTTGCTTCCACCAACCTACCCAAATTAGATTTGATTATTCTGGCAAGAAAAGAGTCATATTCTCATAATAAGTTTCTTCCTCTCTTAAGCCTTCCTCTTATATTTGAATTTATGACTTGAATGTTTCATATTCTTTCACACTAGATAGTAAGTCAACGTTTAGTTCTAAAAGACCAGTTCTCGTACTGCCATGTCCCTCACTTTATGTGTGCAAGTAGCAAAAACAGTGAATAGTTATTGTGTATCACGTTCAGTCTGTTTCTTACTTTGCAAACAATCGACCCGTTGTTTCTTGAACAAAATTAAGTTAATAATTATTATTTTACTCGTACTGTTAAACCTTGTTAAAATAAAAATACTAATATTTAAATCTTCACAAGGAAATATTACTGAATTTCAAAGCATCGCGTCGCATTGATTTAAGCAATTCCCTTTATTGTCGAAAATTGTTAGCATCAGGCTTACACTAATGGTAGTAGCGATGCATATGAGTATGAGTCACTAAGATTTTATGATAGAAATTCTATGTGGGTTCTATTTTGATGCTAATAGCATTAAAATAGAACCCACATTTTGTGTGGATTTTTCTCTTTAGTGGAACAGATGGTACTTTCTCTCCGTATGTGATGTTTTTTTATTTTTTTACTCGGTAGCTCATGGCTGATGACTAGCACACAAAGACGAAATGAGGATAATAACGTCCTCCATTCTTACTTAACCTACTGGCTCTCTAAAGAGGTTCATATCTTTAAGAGAAAATAAATAGAAGTCGTTTTGTGAGTGAGTGTGCATTTGACAACCACTTTTTGGGCGAAATGGGCTCTTTGCAGAGCCTTGTAGGTCTAGGTATGTATCTCTAGCAGAGTTTTATTTGCACAAAGCATTAGTCCCCTTCTGCTTCGTGCATCTCAGGTTGTAGCATTAACTTTGGGTGGAAGGGAATCCGGATAAAATGTCTTGGTATGTTGTCTTAGACTCACTCCTTTCTGACACTGGCGAGACTTCCAAATGTTCAAGAATATTGGCCGGTCTGCCTCGCCTGATTTACTTTCACAGAAACTCAAATATGTACCCATTTAGTTCTGAGATGTACACTATATACTAGCACGGACCACTAACCTTACACTGGAATATATACTATGGGCCCAGCACAGTAGTGCATAATACATATTACACGACCACAAGGCACGAAAAGGACAGGAAAGTATCGTAGGTAAAGAATCTTCTGCAAAGATTAGGCAGGTATGAAGACTTTTCTTCCTCTACAAAATCGATCGAGAAGAGACGACCTGCGGAAGAAAGGTCTTTGGTGTGTGTCGTGGGTATTCCTGCTGCACAACTACACGTCATATTTTAACGCAGCTTGTTTTGTTCAGTAATATTTAAAGGTTAGAGGTTCGAATTGAAAGTGATATTGCACATTCACAACAAAATATTGTTATTGTGCCTTAATGTATTAAGTCAGTCAGATGTCAGCGGCACTTGATGAATGAAACAAATTACAATATGCACCCCATGAAAGTGGAAGGAATTCTCAAGTTTTTTATTGAAATACTGAGAAGGACGGGAAGAAAGATTGGTTTCAAATATTTCATATTTGATTTCAAGATTAACTTGGAAAAGGCGGACACGAAGGAATCTGAAGATGAATTCATTGTGTCATGAAGAAGTTAAATAAAAAGGAGAGCTGAACTCCTTGAGAAGAGACAGATTCGTGAAAACAGGCGGTGTGTGATTTGATTTGGTTGGTTTACTTTTTCAAATGATTTGGTTGAAGTAATGGCAGCAGAGTAAGTGTAGTGTGGTAGTAGGAAGTGAAGTGGGAGTGTAGACGCTTGTAAAATGGCGAGGCGAAACGACAAGAAAAATTTGTTGAAAGTAAAGGAGGTTCTCGGGGTTGAAGTCAGAATGAATCTTATTTTCGGTGTACTTACTTCGGGATGAAATATGTGCTGCGGTAACAGTGCCAATTTGCCAATCTCCTTTTGCTGCTGTCTCAATCAGAGGAAAATACTGCTATCCTTATGTAACTACTTCTTCACTTCTATATAACTTGGCTATGAAGTTATTATGCGGCACTCGGCACTCTAGCGTAAGATCCCAATGAAATAGGAGGTCTGACACAATCATTTCACTGCATTATTATACTGTGATTTTTCCACTTCCCTTCCACACACGCACACACACACACACGTACATTTCTCAACTTCGAGCTAAGTGATAGATTTCAAACACACACACACATCATGAGGATTTTACAGCAAAGAATCAACTTTTATTTAACGCAAGTCAAAAGTCTAAACCTGATTAATGAAAATATTCGTTGTGAGAAACACATGAGTTTTTCTTTTCGGTATGAATTCTTAGCCTTCAATGCCACCAACTACGCAATCCGCGAAAAGCTTCACATAACTTCTTTAAGGACATTAAAAAGAACAAAGCACTTAAGACAAGTAGCGATAATTCTAAAGGAGTCTATAGCGTCGGATGGAATTACTTAAGAAATCGAATTCAAGATTTTCTGGTGGTGTGTAACACGATACTTTTACGTCGAGTCTCACGGTGGAGAGGAGTCAGAGAGGAGTCTGTGGTATAAAAGAAGCTACTAGCATTTCTTTCGATGCGTCTATTAAAACCATGCAGATGTCAATATATTTTATTATCAGTAAAAAGAGTTTGTCTTTTGTAGCCAGTGTGTATTTCTTTGGGTGTCGATGACAGAGCATCTCAGCGTAGCAAAAAGAATGTATGTAAAGCAAACAAGAGACAAATATTTTGGATTCTTTTAAATACGAAGATGTGTGTGGAGAATCTTAACATCCCTTTATACTTGCTTGCTGCATTAACAAAAACTCGATTCTTATACAAATAATAAATTGATGTTTCTTCTGTATTCCTTCCATATGTATCTCTACGATGTGTTGACAACTTTGGTGGTCTCACTGACTTAAAGCGTTGCAGCTATTATCTCATCACAAACTTGATGCTTTTTTGCTTTAACATCTTTTGCTGCCTGTCATCTAATTTGACACAATCTTGAAGGTCTCTTAAGATTAAACAATTAGATGCATTCTCAACTATAGGATCTCAACTCATATATTATTATAATATACGACATTTTTACTTTCTTCACGATCAAAACGAACTACTTATTCACGCAATTCTTCAGAATAAAATGCATATATTAATAATAGTAATATGATTCATTCCTACTTCTAATGTAACACTGAATAATGCATTTTCTGGACAATTCTCAGCAATAGCCTTGGTGGGTATTTCAGTCACCTCCTTAATCTTCGCAATTCGATACTTTTCTTGTTTATCTCTGGTTATTTTCCTCTTGAATTATGTACCCTGAAGTTTCAGTCGCACTATTCCTCCGTAAACTACAACTGACTCGATTACAATTCACAGAATGAATGCTTTACTAATAGACTGATTGTGAGTATTCTTGGAACGCAGTACCTTAAAAGAAAGATTACACGGAAAGTTGTCCATGTTGTCTGTATGAAAATTCCCATGAAACTTCACAGCAAAACTTGTCACACTATTAAAATAGCAAGACAGCAAGAACTTGCTCGTGTCTTAAGACTCATCATCAGACAATAATTTCAAAGAAATGGTACGTGAATCACAATTCCTTCACCCTTTCTCATCGTTGAGAATACTTAAAAGGTACATGCGATGCAACACAGTTGATGCGACAAAAGTGACGCAAGCAACTACAACTTTTTTCAATTTAATTACACTGCTATGCTGTGTGACATTTTGTTACGCTGCACATTTGACCACAAACTAAGTCTTCGTCATTTCAGGGATTAAATTTATTCTCTAAGGACTTCATTGGACTAACTGTACTCTCTGTACATTTATGCTTAACATTAACAGTTAATGCTCAGCTTACTTTTTAGAATGTGTTTGTCTGTCTGTTGGGTGTGAAGAATAAGGACGTAAATACACCTACTTATATATTTTTATGTTCCTTTCTATGTAATACTGAGTATTGTGTTCTCCACACAGCCTTCTCTCTCCGAGACACAAAAGAAAAATTTAGTGGTATGTTATTGTACAATTTCACGAGTGAAGAACTTCAAAAAGAATTCGAGATGGTGATACATGTTCTTTAATTTCGTTTACTTAATAGATGAACGTAGTTTTTGGTAAGAGAAAAAAACTTTATTTCCAATCATACTTGTTTACCATTTGGGAAGAAGGTGGAAAGGAATAACGAAGTAAGGTGAAGTAAATAACAGCAGTGGGTTTCCTTTCCTCCATGTAAAGAACATTGCAAAGTTATGAACCTCAATTTATTCAAGTAGCTTGCAATTTATTCTACACAAATACATACACACACACGGTGCACGGAGAGTAGAAAGCACCGAGAGAGATATTTTGTGATATGTAAACTCTCCGTAGAGTCAAGAGTGCATAGGAAGTTGTGATAATAATAAGGTTCTTTTAAAAATTCTTTTAGCAGACAAGCCGGTCAATTGATTATACAGGAGAGAGAGGAGAGAGAGAGAAGTTCGCAAGCGGATGAGGAACCTGTCTCATACTTCTCATAATGTACGGATGGGTAATTTGAATGTCTGCACATTTTATGAAGCATATAGGAAACTATGTTTCGTCTTTTGACTGTAGTACTGTTAAAAACACAAGTTTTAATGCATGGATGTGTTTCTGCACTTACTTTTCCGCGTTCGGACTTTTAATTATATGTTAAAGCTTGAAAGGATGACTAGACAGGGAGGAAGAGATACTCAAAAAGAGTCCATAAAGAACCCATAATCTGAGTAAAATAAGCCGCACGGATAAATGAGATGATGACCTTGCAAGTCAAAGAGAGAAAGAAACGATAAACCCGCTAGTACTATTATAGTTATGGGCTGTAGTCCTGCTAAATGTGCAAAGAGTTAATGAGAAGTTTTATTGAACTTAATAAACTGCAGTGCACGAGTAGATTGTTATTTTACGTTTGCACTTTTAATGAGCACATTTCATACCTCACTTCTGCAAAATAATACCCTTCCCATTCCCTAAAGGAATAAAAGCTTCCGATGAAGCCTGTGTTTCATTTTTGCTCTATACCCTTTCCATTCCTTATTCCTTCCTTTCTACTATCGCACTGTCATCAAAGACTCTCATCTACACCACCGCATTTCTGAACACAGTTTTCACAGATATTCAACTGGAACCCTTGAGATTTTAATGGGATAACCAAATACAGAATTTAATTACTACACAACACAATAATTATTGCAATGAAGCCTCAAGCTTAAGCTCTGTAAGTAAAGACAGTATAAAGAGTTCAGAGACTGATTTCTGAAAGGATTCTCATGATGATGAGCCCAATGTGCGTATTACAGCCATAAATAATATTACTTTAATTACACAAAAGCAATAAAATATATTTGTACTCCATAACTATATTATAAAACATTTACAATTAACTTTAATTTACTGCTGCTCCTGTAATAATATTCTATAAGCAACACCTCCTTAATATAGCGATTATTGACTTAAATACTTCGTGGTAAACTAGCAAATATCTTGTCAGCAAGCAACACTTTAAGTTGAGGTTTCAGTATCCGGTTGATAGCATGTATTTTGTTGTGCATGAAGTGTAGGGAGGCTAACTATGGAATTTCCATTTTTTTTTACCTCACACGTATTATATCTCTAGACTGACATTATAATACCAGTTGTAACTAACTCTGTGTATAATATTATGCATAAGAATCTTCCTGCATCCTGTGTGCCTGTGTGATGCTGTGAGTACATTAATGATAATTTTGGTTGGGTTGATATCTGACGGACAGTAGGGATCTCCGCCTATTGAAAAGAATTCAAGTCTTCGTTTTCTCGTGTCTTGATCTGATACACACACAACAACTAGCAACTGTTGAGCTTGTGCTCAAACAGTGAAAAATAACATGGAATTAATTTAGCTGCACGTAATTCCCTTGCCAAGCAATTAAAATATGAGAATGCTTAATTCTGCACACCTTGCGGAGTTGCGGATGCATTTTCCTAATGATAGTATCATTACAATGGACGACGTTGATTTCAGAACAGAGGCTAACCTAGCTGAAAAAATAACTCACGTACACACGAGATGCTGACAGAACCTATCTTCTACTTCTTCGCATGTATGCTCTTTTATTACTATCATGCAAAATTTATCTCTTTCATTAAATATCAAACACTTAATTAAAAATCCCATGTGCATTCTTCATTCACGAATAAAAAGGGGCGAGAGAGTGTTATTTATTGCAAAACTGAGTGAGTGTATTTAAGTAGTGGTGGAAGTTCGAACAGAAGCAGAAGCAAGTTTACATGTACACACGATGACCATTGTTGAAAAGATCCCATTATGAATATATTCAAGTCTAACTAGAGAAAGAACCTTGGTAGTTGGGTAACAGTGTTGCGAATTTGAAGCTGCAAACACGCAATACCATAATCACGAGTAAAGGAGACAGGAATAGTAATTGAAATTTTAAGGATGGTCCTAGCTAACCTTTAATTGGTCATAGTTGAAATAGATTTTACTTAGGTTATGTTGTACTTGCTACTTCATGTGGGATTTTGCACAGAAAGAAATACTATAGACAGAGGATGCATCTCTCTGGCTGATGTTTAACAGCAGCTGTGAAGGTTCTTTTTCTTCGTTGGATATATCTCAGAAATCTTAAGACATTTAGACTCCAGAGTCACAGTCGCCCGTTGATGCTTCTTCTTGAAGCAGTGAGCATGAAACATGCATCACGAAAATTGAAATTTTGCAGGATTTATATCCTTAGAGCAGATGAATGGAATCACTGTTGAAAGCTGGAAAGGCACATCCCTTTAAAGAGGTTCATTCGAGGACCACCCTAACTTAACGAGGTCTTTCTCTAAAAAGAACGCTCTTACGAAAAGTTGAGTCTAGAGGAATCTATAACAGACATTATCCGAAGGTTTAGGAAACTTCATGCAGTTTGGAAGACTCCACAGGAGTGTCGATATGAATCCACCTTAAGCATCAATTTACTACCAGTATTTTTATTTATTATTCTACCCTCCAAAAATAGCTCCACACATTTCTAGAGTTCCACTACAACTCCTACTACACTGTTAACTTATCTAGATCGTGTTCTGGGAGTTGTTCTCTATTCTTTATTATCATATAAGTCATTAATGCACACACACTGCAGTTCCATTAAATCCTGGAACTCCCAGAGACCACGTAAATCCCTGTGCACCCTTCATAGCATTAACGAACGCTGCTTTCCCTGTACACCTTAACACTGACCCTCCATCCGAGAATTACGATTGCGTCGATTGTCGATAGGAAAAGCAATTTTCCCTATCTCCCAACCATTACTCAGTTGTTCCATTCAGATACAATCGCACCATTTCCTTCAAACACTTTTACCAAAATATTCTCTGCCTACTGTTGACTGTGTACTGTGTAGAGCTTACGAAGATTCCTACTAAATATTTCGGTATTTTTGTCCTGGCTCGGTATATAAAGTACGCACAACTGTTCCTTTGGAACGTCTACGATTATTCTAGGTAATTCTAATAATAACTTTTACTAACGCAATCGCTTCAGCGTGTATTAAGTCTTAAACACTCACTTAATCCATTCAAGCAAATTATGTTGTGTGTGTGTGTACTGTGCACGTTTGAGCGCACAAATGATAGAAGAAAGTTTTGTTGGCAGTTCATTAATGAATCTTGGAACTAGAAGTAGTAGAGATTATTTTTATTATTTTACGATCTATTCTTACATAACCTTTTTGCTTCTTATCGATAATAATGGGAAATAAAACATGCTATCGACTCTCTGGTATCCAGCTCCATATATAAATTATTATATTATGGTAACTTACTGGTCGGGTGCTTTATATGACTTTTCAGTCTAGTCACC
>JAQGBV010002044.1:0-12876 GCA_034698685.1 Isotomurus pseudopalustris
TTAAATAAACTTAGTGCTGAGTTTTCAATTTTTCTGACTATTCTAGCTCGAGTTTTCTTGCCAGCTTAGCGGCTTCTGTTGCTAGCACCCCTGTCGACGTTATCCGAGTAAGTAATCATCATTCACACCTCTCCCCAACCCACATTTAACTGAAATTCAATAAATACATGAATTTACTTGAATTGCAGACACGCCTGATGAGTCAAAAAGTCGGAGTGAATACTGACAGCGTAGGAAAACCCGGTAGTGCCGCGGTGGGTAAGATCTACAAAGGCAGTTGGGACTGTCTATTAACTACATTAAAGCACGAAGGACTGCCAGCGCTGTACCGAGGATTTATTCCCGCATGGCTTCGTATGGGTCCTTGGAACCTCATCTTCTTCACAACATACGAGCAACTTTTAAGACTAAACTGACAGTGAAGGAGCTTCTGCATCATCCTCACCTTTTACTCAAAAACTCCTGAGATTCAACCCGAATGAATGACAAAGCTTGGAGTACGTTCTAGCCACCACATCTAGTTTATTATTTATTATTATTATATACCTAATCGCCTCTAAGATGTTCAGTTCTCCGCGACCTTAGCAAGAATACAATTAATTGATGTGATTTATAAATGAGTCATCCCCTGCCTTCTATCATCACATCTAGTCAAGTCAAAGGCTACTAGTGATAAACACGTATTACCTTTAGATTTCAACAACCGAATTTTATAGTATTATTCTTACTTACGGTATGAATACGTATCGCCAGTTGTATTATTATGATTAGTACCCCCGGTATTACTTTAGTCACAATCACAATTTTTTGTTGTTATCAAGTTAATGTTAGATGTTGTTTGATACACGATGATAAATACATGACTATGACGAAAGAAGAGATTGTTCTACATGATTCTCGGTGCCTTTAATTGATCATTTAATTGGAGCTTGAATTGAATTATGTCATATCAAGATGAATCGAGAGAGTGACGCTGGAGGAACAATGGGGAAGGAAGGAAGGAGGCGAGTGATACGCAGACGGAGGGAGGACGTGTCTCTCGACCCGCTAATTTAATTGTTTTGAGCTGATTCACCGTGACTCGCAATTCCCACAGACACAAACACACCTCAGCTCAGCTGCTTCTCCCAATCAATTCGCATTTTCGTATATAATTCAAAGTAATTCACACATCACCTAAAAATTCGCAAATTCATTCTCAGTCTGCATACTGTGCTTTGTCAGGTGTGGTGTGTCATTTACTGAGCTGCCCAGGTGAGAACAACAACAAGTTTCCTAGTCTTCGGTTGAAGAAAACGCGTTTCCACCAAAATTTGCAAGCAATTCCTTTCCAGTCGAAATTCGAATCGTGTTATTACAGTAAGTGAAAAGGGAAAAGTTTGAAAGTAAAGAGAAATTGCAATATTTGGTTTTATTTCGCAGTGAACAGTTCGTGGAAGAATACATTCTCAAACCGCAGCAATTCCACAGGTGGTGAACAGCAAAGTTTTTGCCAGTAAGCCGCAGCAAAGCGTCCTTCCCTTCGAAATCCGTTTTGGAATTGACGACACACTTTTCGTTTTACTTCTCTTGAGCCCAAAAGGTAAAAGCAGATGATAGTAAACTCCGTATCTCCATGCGTCTTGCGGTGGTGGTGGTCCTTAAGATTTTTTGTGTGCGTTATTTTTAGAAACCTTCTGAAGATTGACCCAGTTGTTTGGAGTTTCGGAGTCCAACGGTGAGGAGGGGTTTGATAGGGTGATTTGGGAATAAGAGTGTACAAGGAGAAGGAGGCTTGTCGAGGTGCACGGAAGTGAACAAGATAACCTCATAATTTTTTGTTGACTGACACGAGGAGAAGAAAAAGAAGAAGGTGACCTCGACTCGGCCCAGACCGACTTTCCTCCACAAATCATACATATATGTAAGTTGTGAGTCGTTCTGTCAATCGGACTCGTAAATCACAAGTCAATAATAGTGAAGGCACTGATGGAATATCTCTGGGAGTGCCAAACTTCGTCTTTGTCAAAGTTTCGCCTTCTCTTCTTCTCATGTATCAATGTCAACCTATGCAATTTCGAACTGTAATTATGAAGAGTTATGCACTCTGTGGAGAGCTAGAAGTTGTAGCTGTCGTTTTTCATACTAGCGGAGAGATTCGTCGGTTTTTGTATGAGTTCTTGGAAGTTGGAAGTAGGTAGGAATGGCGAACTACTACCTCAAGCTGTTTATCATTCTCTCCCAAGACTCTGTTTGTCTCGAACGTTCTTAGTCTCATTCCTTTCTGCTCTCCCGAGCTGAAATCACCCGTCGTGCTCCCACAGATATTCTCAATTGCCGTATTTAAACTTATTTAGTTATAAAAAATGTTGATTAAGTGTCACAGCAGTGAGTCTACACATGTCTCACAAGACCCGTAAGATTTTAAGTGTACAATAAGCTGCAGAATGTGAGACTAAATTGGAGTATTTTTGTGTACAGTGGGCCAGGACGAGTGTCAGGAAGCCCTGAAGGGGGTGGAGGAGGTGGGAGAGGTTGCAGCAAAACTATGGGAGACTCAATGGACACACTCGACGGGGACGACAGCTCTGGGACCTTCGACGTGTGTGGAAACGAGGAAAAGATGGACTGCGGTGAAAGTAGCTCACAGAAGTTTCAAAAAGAAAGCATCTTCCTCAGACATCTCCCTTATTATGAGGAGTTGAAGGAAGAGACGACAGAATACCTGGACAAGATGATAATCAACCTGGCCAGGACTGTCATCTGTCAGGACTTCCAGTTAGGAGTTAACATCTACACCAAAACTCTACGCTCGTAAGATTCATTCGACTTTTAATCCTGCAGTTATAACTGCTATATAAATAAGAGGGGCTTTGTCTTAGTAGGGCAAAACAATGTCATAATGTCATTTATTGTGTGTGCCAACTGCGTAAGTTCACGAAGCACTGACATTAGCCAGTGAAATCGAGAGGATTCTGTGAATTAGAACTTCAAATTCTTCTGCGTTTTTTGATAACTAGTATTCGCGTTTTGTGTCTTGAGGGTTTTAATGTCAATGTCACGTCTTCACCTGAATATGAATCATTTTAATGTGAGACGGGAAAACGGTTTTATCTGCCAAATCTTTGCACAGACAGAATAACACACTTACGATGATAGATGGGACGGGGGAAATATTCTAGCACAAATAAGCAGACAGTAGAGAATGTGTAAAATGTGTGTATTCTCTATCTAACATGCTTGTGTGTTGTGCGTAGGTATATTCACGTTTACGGGAGGAAGTTTACAAAGGAGCAGCACATTAAGTTGGTGAATCTGTACATGGAACTTTTAACGATGGAGACATGCCCACTCAACATCATCTCGAGCATAGCAGAAATGTTGAACACACTGTTGAGGTACACCTTCTGCTCCCGTTAAATGTTTGTTTTTTACGGATAAGGTCAAGTTTATGATTTTCTTGTACGCATTTTCCATTACAGGAAACCGGAATTGCTTACCAGAGACGATTTGTGCATTCCCTGGAGGCCTCTCCTTGAGACTCTCGACAGAGCTGTCATTCACAGGAAGTACACACTCTCCTTTAATGCGTCCGCGTAAGACTTTCTGTTCTCATTTATTAATGATCCAGTTTAGAAACGATGAATGATGACAAATTGCGTTTCGTTTGCAGAAAAATTGAAGCTCTTTTGAAGGAGACTATTCGTTTGTCAAATGTGTAAGTAGTTCATGTTGAGCGATGTAACACTTGGGAATGGTCTAAGTGGGAGTAAATGTGGTTTCATGTTGTCATTCTTCATTCTTAAGCAACACAATATGTCTTTGCGTAGATACTTTGAGAAAAACACATTTGCCGAAGTGGTGGCGGAATTCAAGCCGTTGTTGTGTCCTACTTCTCCAAAAATGGTGTATGGAATTGAAATGATGAAGCACTTCTTGCCATTTCTCGATCCTGATGCAGAGAAAGACATAAACGAGCTTATTGTACATCTTATCGGCTACTCTGATGGATGGAACAATCATCCAACTTGGGAATGGGCAAGTCTTCACCAAGTTAATAAACAAGTTTATTCAATCTTGTGTAAGCAACAAATTCTCAGCGTCTCTGTCATTTTATTCTTGTAGACATTGATGAGTCTTTTTGCGACAGCTGCCTGGAATATGCCTGGCAGTTTTGATTGGACTCCGTATCTCCCAACTATGTATGCTCGTTTAATGAAAAACCTCGAGCTTCCTGTTCACTTCAAAGGAGGTAAAAATGCACCTCGGGATTCAGGCGTTAAAACCTATGAATACGGCTCAGCCGCACGCTGGATTGTTTCTACTTTGGTAACCATTAATTTAATGCAAGAGTGAAAAGTAAAACATCCGTTGTTACTTGATTCTTCTGATTTTGTCCACAGGGAAATAATCCTGTAGCTCTTAAACATTTGTGTAATTTCTTAAAATCCCTTGAAACCTACTTCAACCCTTTAAACCATGGACGGTGGACCATGCCATTAGGATCTCTGCTCAGCGAATTAGTGAGCTCATTTACTCATCGTCTAAAGAAGTAATTGAAATATTAGTAAATAGCTATTCAGTCAGTTAGACGGTTAGTATGTAACAGTGACTATCAACTTTGTTCAGGGAACGGTACATGGACAACAAAAAACGATGGTGGTACCGAATTCCAGAAGAAAGAAAACTTACAGATGATGACATCGACAAGTTTGTAAAAACGACTTCATATATTGTTCTCGATTTTTACTTGGACGTTAACACCTGTGGTATGGTGCTGAAGAATCTTGCTTCAATCCGACCGCAGTTTATCATTCCCGCAGTGATGGAGAAGTAAATAGCAAATTTTCTCCTGTGTATCTGATTTGTGATTAACAACACTGCTTGGTTATATTCAGGTACGAAGGCATTGTGGAGACTCTGACAGAGCCGCGCAAATATATGACTGCTTTAAGGTAAGGAAATGCTGTCATAATTAATATTATCTCATTCTGTTCGTTTTCTGTAGTCGTGTATATTCTTGTACAGATGGGTGACAATCATTATGATGCCGTTAGTTGGAAGTAGAAACTCGGTGGAAGGATACGATGGACGTAAATTGGTTCTACCGTTCGCTATGTCTCTTCTACCTGCTATCGACCCTAATGACATGTACAAAACTCTGAGTGCACTCGGTTGCATTCACGGCTTGTTCAGTTTGTTTCCGATTGTGGACTGCTCAGCCCTCGTCGACACTGTGGAAGATGAGGTCAGCTAAGATTAGTTTATATTCTGCAAACAGCAAACCAGACATAATTTACATTCCATTTATGTGCAAAGGACGAAAAACAACTCTGCCTGGAAACTGCATGCATGGAGGACTTTGTCGTCCAGTTTTTCGACAGAATTCTTGCACTGGTTGAGAGCCGTAGCGTAGAGAACACAAGAATGTCTGATAATCGACACATTAACGAAGGATCAAGTGTGGAAGATGTTTCACTGGAGAAATTCTTGTGGGCTGTGGCTCACAGAGTTGCCAACCAAGCATCCACTCCAATTTGCAAAGCTGTGATTAAGAAATTGACTTCGTTTGCTCTTGGTAGCACATTGGAAACAGGAGTTTCTGGGAAATTGTTTGCATCCATTTTGCAAGCGTTCGTGGCTGCAAGGCCGGACATCGCTCTGCCAAAGCTACTTCCTCCTTTGTGTTCGTCTGTAGTGGGACACATCACCAATGACATTCTGGACGAAGAAGATCTGGACAAGTCACTTCTGTTTCAGCTGCTCCTTCTATCCTACGTAGGTTTTTGAAGCATTACGTCTGATTATTAGTTTCATGTGTAAACTAGCGAGCGATGATTCTATTCTTGATTTTGATAGGTAATGGAAACTTCAGGTCCTGAATTGATGAAGTACAAACCAGAAATAGAGTCACTTCTAACTGCAGTACTGAAGCTGAATGGAAAGAAGGCTTATGGATTCACATCTCACATATTGAGTCGGCTGATTCAAAGTTTAGTTTATATCTACCCCGCAGAAAGCAAGTTGTCTGAAAATGACTACGATGATCCAAATTATCTGGCCATTAATGTAAGTCATGCAGAATTAACACATGTTTACGTTTTATTAAATGTTCACTCATTCATGACTTCGTCCTTGCAACATGCAGGACTGGGGAATTTCGACGGATCCCAAGAAAGTGAATTGTTATTGGCACGTTCCTTCTAAAGAAGAAAATGAATGGGCTGAGTCTATCTTCCTGAAAGTATTCGTTGAGTATTCTGGCAAATTAGAATCGGCAGCTAAGCTGTCAGAATCGAACGAAGACTTTAATAAATACATGTTGAAGAACTTACAAATTCTCTTGGCAGCTTACAACGGAATCAATACTGTCTTGAAGTTTTGGGACGACGTTCCCGTGCAACTGTAAGCACATGGCTGCGTTAATATATAGTTCTGTGCACATGTCTTTCAGCCGTTTCATGCACATGGGCCAGTGGGAGGAAAGTAATATTTATTTTGATTGCAGAGACGAAACAGTGGCAGACTTGCGGCCCGACAACATGAGATTTGGATTAACTAAACGAGACATGTGTGTCCCCGGAACAGACAAGCTGATCACAAGAAGATATTACGAACTCTATTGTGACGTGTTTGAGTATTTGCAGAAGTACAAATCAGATGACACAGACGCATTCTTAGCTTTAATGAAGGTAACTTTCCACTGACAGTCACCCACAGTGAAGATAGCTAAATTGCGATTTTTGACACAGGGTTTCGATTCTCTCATTATTCCTCACGTGGAGTCAGAAAGGCGATACGTCCCTGTGCCAGCTCAAAAAACTGCCAGTGTGTCTGCCAGTATCCAAAACACACTCGATCCGAAGAAGAAGTATACTCGAGGAGGCGTCATAGTTCGAGCCTTTGACATTCACATGAAGAGGATTAGGTAATTCTTGTTATCTAAAAAAAATACGGGGTTCAAATAAACCGGATTTCACTCATTGTGTCATTTTGTGTTAATCTGTAGAGCCGCTGGATTCACGACTTGGACGAAAAGTCATATTGAAGTGATGCACAAGTTGTTTCTGCTCTGCATCAACCACTACGCTCGAGTCAGGGTGAACGCTCAAAACCGTTTCTTCAGAATCATGGACAGTGTAGATGGTCTGGTTGCTAGAACTGTCACTCATTTCTTTGATGACTACTTGAAGGAGGGGGCCCACCACGACGAGTACAAAGTAACTAGTCTCTCATGTTTTAAAGCTTCTAAAAACTGAAGATTTACTGAAGCTTTGATTGGGTTTACTTTACAGGGAACTTTATACACTTTGCTCGGCAGAGGATTTTCTCCGTTGATTCATAATTCTTGGGAAGGAATCGTAAAACTTTGGCTGGACTTAGTTCACAGCCCGTTCTCAGAAAAGAACTCAATCATTAAAATTATGGAGAAGATAAAGAACACAGTTACACAAGCATTCATTTATTATCCGTTGCAAAGTACAGTTCCAGTAAGAAGTGTTTTATTTAACAATCGATTGGTTTGTTGCTCGTATTATTGATGTTGCATCTATTACCTGTTGCAGTCGGGAAGCAAGGTGAAAGAGTTTGCCACGGCGCTGCTCACAACAGAACAGCTGGCTGAATTAGGACCATTAGAGATTATTCGAACCCCAGAAAACCTGAACCACTTCACGAAGTTAGTAGATGGACTAACAGCGTCTGGTGTGGATGGGAATGTGTAAGCTTTTAATCTATAGAATGGTGCTATTAAAGTCCTAAGATGAAAAAGTTAAACGTGTGATTTTGCTACTAACTAGACATTGGAGGCGACAGGTTATGTGTGTGAACATGCTGAGTACGCTGATTATTGACGACCCTAGTATTCCCACTTCTCCACGAATGGTTGAAATCTTATTCGAAGGCCTAATTTCACATTCAATTGATATTAGAAAGGTATTTTTGATCGTGACCGTATAATTAGCAAATGTCATAAAACTTACCTTATGTTTCGTTGATTTTGTAGACTGCAATGACAACAATATCGTGGTTATTGATGCTTTTCAAACGGCAGTACACAGCAGTTAGCGTAGACACGCAGATGGGATTGAAACTTACAGAGGTGAGTACAAGACATACAGGATCTTATGATAGTATCTTATCTGATAAATATATGTATAAATATATTCTTTTGGTGAAGGGCGAGTCGGTTCATTCGATGCTGCAGTATAAGTCCAAAAATGGCGAAGATTCCAAAAAAGCAACAGTCAAATGGAGTGTCCCTCAGGGAGACAACGGACATCCGCCCATCGAAGAAGTTTTCATCCACAAAATACACTACGGATTCTCCGGGCTACCTGCGACACTCAAACAAAAGCTCCCAGTTCATGACTACTCAGATTTCTCTACCAATCAGTCGGCGAGCAGGAAAATAGTGTTGGAGACTACCATGAAATACTTCGGAAGCGAAGAGTACATTAAGAAACTGCTGGATATTTGGAGTTTGGAAGAGAAAGGGAAGAGTAAAAATAGCAAGAAAGCGGCCATCTGTAAAACCATCGCAAGGAACAACGGTCCAGAAGCAGTAAAGATTATTCTAAAGGAAGCTCATGCCCTTGGAACTGACACTGACCAGTGGAAGCAAAGATGTGCAGCGGATGTCATCTGTGGAATTATCTACGGAATGAAGTTATGGGATGAAAAGACCACTGAGGACTTCTGGACGATTTTGAAACCTGTTTTTAGTTCTTGTTTGGACAGTGTCACACAAGAAACACTTGGAGTTTGGAGTACAGCTTTAGCCTATCCTACTGTAAGTCTTAAATCTTCTGGCTCTGCTTAACAAGTTACATTCACTTGAATACTTATTATGAGTCATGTAGTTTCTGAAACGATAACAAGTTACAGTCAAGTTTCCCTAGAGGTTTCATTCGCTCAATATCCTGTTGATGAGCAGTGAAAGAAAGTCTTGTTAATTCAAAGTATTTTGTCAGATGCCATTCTGTAGCAATTTGCGATGCTATCCAGGAAGTATTGGTGAACTGCTTCAAGCCATGATAGGACAAATGACTGTAGGGGATTGTTCAGGTCGAAGAATTCGTAATGTGGTAAACCAACTGGTCGAATTTCGACTGCAAATTTGTCCTCTCGGCTGATGCTGTTTGCGTTTTCATCGTTCACTCACAGTTAACTGCCTAAAGTTACAGCTAACAATTTAAGTTAGTTAATTGTGACGTTAACTTATAACCTCTGTTCATGTGTCAACATCTCTTCGTGTTTTGAATTGGAAAGTGTGGGTGAGAATGAAGTGCAGTTTGGAGTTATTTAGTGCATCGCAACTTCTTATCTGTTTGTATACCTGATCATAAACGATGATGACACAGGATCGGCAAGCATTCGAGAGTGAATGACTGTGTTTTATTTTGCTAGTAATAACGTGCCAGTAGTTGACAGTTATTGATATTCTTCTCTGATTATCATACAGCTGAATCGGGACCCTAACAAGATGAGATTCTTCATCGAGTTTCTTCGTGAGAGATTCATCAAAAGTTTAGAAACTGCACAAACCACATCTGTCGATGCTTTCAAGTAAGTTCTGAATTCATTTGAAAAATGTATTTAATTCATTTTCTCAATAACTTGTACATGTCATAACTTGCAGGGAAATAACGTTTTTCGAACAGGCCGTTAGTAACATTCAGTGGAGAGGAGGTGACTTATTCTTTGAAACCTTGAATCTCGTCAAGAAACACTTCTTTGATACGCCGATTCCTTACATGAATGTCAGGGTGCAATTGGGACGGTATGATTCAAGTTAACATTGACAAGTTCCTAAAATGACTTCTTTAACTAACGCTGCCTTACACTGACTAATTGCAGACTTCTCAGTGATGTCTTCGAGTGGGACGTCGAATCTCCTGTGAAAATGGACTGCGAGTTTTGCCCGAAGTACGAGCCATTCGTGGAGTTCTTATTTTTAAATCTCGAGTCGTTAGAAGAACAAGCTGCTAAGTACCAAGCAAATGAAAAGGATTCGGAATCCAACGCAGAAATAAGAAAATTACTTCTCAAGTTCAAAACAGGTTCGTTTGATCATTTACTGTTTCCTGTCAAGATAAATACTTCGGCTTATTTGAATTGTGTCCAAATTGTGGAATTTCGTACTGATTTAATCTCACAGTGTTGGAGTGGATCCTATCGGTCTGCTGGGATAACGAGTCCTCCGTTCCACCCAGTTTTTTCCGGTTTATTCCTCTTCTCTGCAATTTTGAAAGCTACGATCCTGACCCTGAGATCGCTCAACTGTCAGGAGTCGCATTGTCAGGATTAGCCAGAACATTAATCAGTCCAAAGTACTTAGAGCTCGTTCTTCGAACTTTAGATGGGGTAATGAGAGAATCAAAACATAACTGCCTGTTCTACAAAAAAGTAGACATACTATATGGTCAATACATAACTGCCAATGTTTCCAGGTTGCAAATTCGCCCTCGTGGAAGTCGCGATTGTGCGTGTTAGAATTTCTGAAGGTCTTCGCTCTTAACAACACGAGTGTGTTTGCCAGTAGCGAAAAATGGGCAGACTTAGTCGTCACTCTAGTAATGAAGTTACTATCAGACCGAAAATTGGAAGTTAGAGAGTTAGCGTCACAAGTTCTTTGTGGATTCCTTCACTGTCTTCTCATCAAGGAGCCCATGGAACTCCTCGTAAGTTATTAAAACAACAGCTTCATGCTGCATTTATGCTCCTATCGTCACTCATTTATCTGTTTTATCCTCGTTGTACAGAAAACCTTTCAAAAGACAGCATCATCGTTCAAAGTAAAACGTCAAAAGGCACGAGACCGCAAACGTGAACCCTTGAGTCCGGAAGAAATCGACACAGGCCATTCAGCCATTCTTGGACTGTGTGCTTTTGTAGACACGCATCCGTACCACGTCCCGATATTTCTCCCTGACGTCCTGGTGGTTCTTACGACACATCTACACGACCCACAACCCATACCAGTAAGTTAATCCTTCCCTTTTCCGAAACTCATCTTACCCAAAATGAAGTCTACAAATGAAAATGAATTCTGTGTACAGGCTACAATTCGAAAATGCTTATCCAACTTCCGTCGAACTCACCACGACAATTGGTCTGTGCACAAAACAAAATTCACTGAAGACCAACTCTGCATTTTGACTGATATTTTCGTGTCTCCCTGCTACTACGCGTAGAAAGGAATCCTCATTTCCTTCCTTTACCTCATTTGCCGTACCTGTTACGTCCAAAAATTAAATACCTTTTTTGCTGTGATTCCCACACGGTTGTTTGCCATCTGTTAATCATTAAATTCTTCTCGATAAGTTGTTAATAATTACTTCCCACGGTTGCAGTTTATGGTGCTGTTCTACTTTATATATATAATAATATTGTAGTAGAATCACAAGTAGGTTCTCTAAGGACAGGAATTGTAACAAAAACAAAGCTAATTATTATTTGTACTTGAAAACAATAAAACTAAATTGATGAACTGTCAAAGTTTGAGTTATGTCGACGTTAGCTGTGTAGTAAATGTGACCACGGGAAAGAAGCGTCGAGGAGCAATCATGACGTACCTGTGAACTAACAACAACGGCAGTGCATAACCTATCTAATTAATTAGTGAGAATGGACTCTCATACTTCCTAAAAGACGGGCAAATTATCACTGCACCCAGACCTTGTCAACGTTAGTTGAGATTCACAAATAATCCGTTGAATTATGTACCAGCCTGGGTTGAGATTGAATTTGTTTGAACATTTTTCATTAGCTTGCAACTGCAGTAGTGTGACAAATGCATGGAAGGGCTTGAAGGCTATCGGCTATCACATCACAACCTGAGTGAACATAATCCTGAAGGATGCGGTGAAGAAGTGCAGTGATAACCTTGTGCACCTGTGTCTCAGGGCAGAATAAATGCTTCGAAATTCGGAGTGAAAGCTTTGTGCATTAAATTCAACGAACTGTCCTTTCGCATTTCTCAACTGCAAAGGCAAGTGATGAGATAAGCTTCATTTAGAAAAACAGACGATTTGGGTTGAGGTGAAATTAGAACCAGGCTCGTAGAGATATCTGCCGGACCTACTTAACCCAGCCCTGAAATAAGGTTAAATAGTTTAGACCTTTCACCTATGGATTAAAAAATGCAACTTTCATCAACTCATCAGTCATCTTCATGAAGAGCAATAAATGACTGTAGTGAAAAGGTCAGCATGTTCATGTAATAATCTAATAATAAGTATCTTTAATGCTCATAGTCTTCATAGTTAGAAATAATACGAGGTAAGCTTTTCTGCTTGTGTCAACTGTGCATATGTCATAATTATGAAATGATTTATTCATTGCTATCATACATATGGGAAAAGTGCAATGTAAAAGGATTTCTGATTCATCAGAATTCATCTACAACATAGTTGTCCACAAACCTGCGGACAGTGAACAATCTGTCCAAGTGTCCAACACACGAGTCTTCTTTTTGGGTTATCCAAAAATCCAAATAAAGATTCATTTTGTCAGTTTTGGCCAAAAGTAAAAAGTAAAATAATTTTTATTTCGTTTGGAAGTTGAGTTTCTAGTTTCAATTCATTTCACTTCTGATTCCCTTCAAAAAAGGACGAAGATGAATCCGAAGTTGCCCATCTTGGTGTTGACTTTAAGTATTGAAAAAACTACATAATTATTAAGGCAACTAAAAGCGATGTAATTTCTATTATTTTGTATGTTGTCAAATATTTCGTGGTAGGCTTTGGTTTCATCCATTGCATTGGAGAGACGAGAGAAACAATATCGTTCGATAAATTGGACGAATTGAGACGAGCCAAGTGGAAATATTTAGAAGTCACGAAGCGTCCTTTGGCGAAACAATATCATCAGGAAGACATTAAGGAAGCGTACCAG
>JAQGBV010002045.1:0-12872 GCA_034698685.1 Isotomurus pseudopalustris
ACGCACTGACTCATTCTTATTGAGAATCGAGACAATTTAACAATTTTTACAGTATCGATAGGCAGGCACGCAAAGACACGCAAAGTTGCAGACAATCTATTACTTCCGCACTTCCTCTTCTATAAACTAATTTGGATCACACGATTAACCATTAACATTCTGCGAAGACCATAAATTACACAATATTTACATTTTAATTCTTCTCCCCTTAATCTACATTCGTATCATTTATTGCATCTACATCTGTTGATCTCACTTTTCACTTATATGTCTCCACAATTAATTTACAACTATTGTTCTGATTTACAGATGAAGTCCAAGACATTAAATTCCTTTGCCTGAATGGCACTGTGTTCGACCAAGAAACGCGAGTATGTGAGCGAGTAGATGAAGTGGATTGTTCCAAAGCTGAGCAGTTCTTCGACCTCAACTTGGATCTTTATGTTCCTCATGTCGCCACACCTAAACCCCCAGAACAAGACTTGGAAGAAGAAGATGCCATCATCCGTCCGGTGTCAACTCCTAAGCCTACGTCTTCTCCACCTACGACAACAACACCTCGACCGACAACGACAACTAAGCGACCTACCACCACAGCCACTCCTAGGTATGCGCCTACCACAACTTCTACATCAAGCAGGACACGGTTGACCACACCTCAATCCCCTGAAGCTACAACAACTAAAGGATATTCATCATTCAACTATTATCTCAAAACGCCCCATTCACACGTATCATCCGGATATAACTCTCAATCTAGACAGTCTTACATTTTTAACCACAAACCTAATCTTGAAGATGAGCCTGAAGATAACAGTGGGAGCTACACTGTAAGTGAGAACACTGCGAGGAAGATACCCTCAGGACCTAAGACTATTGTCTACACACCCTCGACTTCTTCTTCAACAAGTCGTCCAAGTATTCGAGGAGCAGCTTCTTATACGAGGAACTCCATCAGTTCCACAACTACTCCAGCCCCACCAAAACTTGAGGAACTCGATGAGCAATACACTGCTGATGAGTACTACGAAGATGAGGATTATGATGTGTCATCAAGTACTGCTGGAAGTCAGCAGCCTAACTCCAAGCAATCTAGTAGCAGTAATAGCTACGAGGTTGAACCAAGATCCAAGAATTCCTATTCAGCACAGCCTCAGACTCAATTCAGAGGTAAATCAAGTCAGAGTTCGTATGACTTTAGAGATGGAAGGTCCACAGGTCCTTCGAAAAGTTCAAGTAGCAGTAGCAGCAGCAGTAGCAGAGGGTCGAAAGGAGGAAGTGAATCTTCTGTCTCAGTTGCTGTGTCAAGAAGTAAGGCAACCATCTCTCCACCTGTAATTACAAGACCTCCTACCAAAGTTAAAGTTATAAATGTGACAACAACTACCACTACTACTACTGAAGAGCCGTACTATTATGATGATGACTATCCTGAAGATGAAATTGCTCCGCAGCACCAACAACCTGCGATTATTGTCAGAGGTACTTCGTCAAGCACAAGTCGATCGGCATCAGGTGCTTCTTCGGATTCTAATAGGGTTGACAGCAGCAGAAGCATTAAGGCTTCTAGTAATTCAAAGAGCACAGCAGCAATTGATACGTCTGGTCCATTAGGTCCTTCTGAGCCTACAGGGACTGATGCAGACCATTCAGAATACTACGATGATGGTGGAGATGGACAGTCACTTAATGTAAATGACCATCATTTCACTCACGTAGATGTTCCAAGAATTCCTTTTGCCAAGCCTAATGTTCCAAGAGTTCTTGTCACCAACGGGAAACCGTTCTTACCGCGTTTGAGACGTCAATCTATTCATCACAGTGTTTTAAGCCACCAAGAGCAGAAAGATACAGTCCCTATGGTCGACATTTCATCTCTGTGGGAAAGTTTGGCAACTGAAGATGAAACAGATGACCATCACAGCCATAAAAGCTCCCCAAATATACCATTTAACAGCCAGTCTTCGTCTTCAAGAAGACGGAGAAATATATCCCACTCATTATCTAAATCTAAACTTAATTTAGAAGTAAGTCGTGCTAGCAGAAGTGTCATACAATCAAAATCAAAACCGAATCAGACTTCAGGGGTTACAAAGCGGTGACAGGAGAGAAAGAATATCTTCGAGTGAGTTAAAATTGAAACTCAACATTGTGTCGTTCAATGAAATAGATTTTCAGGGGATTACAGTGTTGACAGGAGTCGATGTACCTAATTATTATTTTTATACCATTTCATGTAAGATAATAAATCTATAGTACCTTTCATATAAACCATGTAAACTTATGTGAGTACCTTCATCAAGACTTAAAGTATTCTGTAAGTTGTGTTTTGTTTTAGTTACACGATGACTTGTATTTAACTGATTTTAGTTGCCCTTTCATAGTATACTTTTCCTTGTGCAATTTAATTATTCACATAGTCCTTCGTAACAACATAATATAAAAAGCTTCTTCATTATTATTGTTATCTGAAATCAATTTATCAGAATGTGCCACATTATAAGCCGCCAATATTGACAGTGTAATTAAAGTTGGAACACCTAAAACAACAATGTGTGAGGTTCACAAACTATACATTATCGTAAGAGTTACAGTACTGAAAGTATGACTGTGTGATCTTGATGCATCATTGTGCTCGAGACTTTTCTCTTTTCATGATAAGAAACTTCTAAAAATGTAACCTGTTTAGATCAACATCAAATTCCAATTTTGATGAGCTGTAAGAATGAACTTGTTGAACGCTTTGTCCCCTTACCTTTCTTATTTCGTTTAAGGTTCATCTTGTAATTCTGTGTAAAGTTTGGCAAATATATGAAAATGAATATTTAAGTGGATCTTGTGTCTTTGGATCTTTTATTTGCTTCATCATCTTAAATGAAAAATTCTTCGCTCGTTTACCAAGCATACAGCTTTACAGTAATAAACAATTATTAAATATGCAAAGCATATGACATGATAGAATCAGTCCAAAAATCACTAGAGTTCATTACATGAAACAATATTAAATCCTTCTGACTACACTTGGGCTTAAAATAAGAGAGACAATTATTAGGTTAAACGCTGCTGCCTTCTGCCTTACATTTTCCGAAGTTACTTAAATCTACAAATTATTACTATTTATTTCACTACAAACTAAAAAATGAGATAGCTAAAACTGCAGACCACACAACTGCGCTCACATAATATGGAAGTAAGGAAACCATGAAGTAGATATTTTGAATTAGTCTTTCGTAAATAACACTGTATCAGCATTTAGAGTCGTTGAGGTCAACTTTCTTGCTTCGCCAAAGTGGATCTATCAGATCGAGGGAATGATGAAATGTTCAACACTCACGCAGTTCAAAGTTCAATTATTATACACTCATGGCATAAATTCGGCACAACACATTTATCTCGAGGCGCTGATAATTTTACTCATTACAATAAAGTAACCTGGAAGGTACTCGAACATTATAAGTTTTCAGAAAAGATTTGCTTGCAACGTGTAACCTACATACTGTGTAAAAATGACTGGAAAACAGGTATTGCTTTTATGGAGGATTGCTAAACTGTTAAGCGGACCTTTTACATATTCGTACATAGATCACCATAATTATTATTATTACATGAGTAATTATGACTTGAGACAGCTTAGCTCATGTTTTGCTTTAGGAATTCGCTTGATGGACGCCAGTAATAAAGATAAAGTTATATAGGGAGGACACTAAGAAAACTTGCACCTAATAAAATCGTTTCCTGGAATTTTGTTGATGATTTTGATATACTATCACTCCTATCACTCCAGCAGCGACTAATCCTAGTATGATGAACAGAGTTACGAAGAAAATTTTGATACCCGACCATCCTTGGCTTTTATTGTCTTCTACTCTTTCTCTTGGCGTTTCAAATGATGTTGCAACAGGAATTATGTGGTCTCTGGGTCCCTGATAGAAACAAGACACGAATCAATTTAGTACGCCTGCAGATGTTTATTATTACACGACTCGAAAAAGCTGTTGTCCTTACCTGCTGTGCATCTGGACCAGCATCAAGCTCGTATGTCTTAATCGAAATCACATCATGGTTATCCGAACTATATAGAGGAAAAAGTAATTCATTGGTAAATAAATGTTAACATATAATTCAAAGAATCACAATTATAACATACAGATCTCCTGTAGCGGCGGAAAGTCCAAAGTAATAGCCCGTTGGTAACTGAACTCCTTCAACTTTAAAGCATGGAGCCCATGAGTTCTTCCCCAACATGTCAGTAGAGACTGAAAAAGATAATAAGCCAAGTTAAAAAATAAACTGTTAGGTGTGCGTACAATAACAATTCAAAATTACCCGTCAGAACATCGTTTTCATAACGAATAGCAAGCCATGTATCAAGTTGCAAGTTTCGAACTTTAGCTTCACAGCCAGCCAGTTGAGTAAGAGTACCATCTTTGTCATGATCATAGTGCAGGGTTCCGTTATTAACCTGTTTATTTGATAAATTATTCCCTTCGAAAATCGATGAAAATTGTTTGCAATCGAGAAACCATTAAAACCAGAAACTTACCATAGCAGAAACATAAGGATGTTGATGATTGTGTGGTCCATTATGATTACTATATGTATCAATAAAGATAGCAAGACCAAGGAAGTAATCTTTAGATCCGAAAATTGGCCCTGGAATCATCCTATCCTTCGCGTACCAGAACACCATTCCATCACCGAACAGATCTTTTCCTTTGCCATGAACTTGA
Organism: Isotomurus pseudopalustris; assembly: GCA_034698685.1. Taxonomy (NCBI): domain Eukaryota; kingdom Metazoa; phylum Arthropoda; class Collembola; order Entomobryomorpha; family Isotomidae; genus Isotomurus; species Isotomurus pseudopalustris. The sequence goes on from JAQGBV010002045.1 coordinate 4,731, forward strand.
AACTGCAATTGAACTTCCCAATTTCTCATTTTCAAAGGCTGTAACAGAAGATAAAAAATAAACTCAATTAGATTAAAATAAAAACGTTACGGAAAATAATCATCATCATCAATAATAATTCCATAATGAAAAATGCTTACCACAGAATTCCAAATGGCTCCCTGTTGAGAACGTGAGTCGGGAGTTAATCTAATGTACTGATTTGTCACAATGGTACTTCCATGAAAATCCCAGTTTGGAATTTGCCATCCAGAACCTACAAAGTAGATTATTATAATGATTATCGGTTAAATCTAGCCAAGCTAGTGGACGCAAGCCACGAAACATGTATGCTATTAAAATTCAGATTTATTACCTTGATACGGTCTTGTCAGCGAATGCTCCCGCTTATAGTAATCTGCGGTATTCCAGGCCTCTCCACCCTGTTGTTGATACTCCGCTCCAATAAAGTCAACGTGAAGATACAATACATATAAAATTGCAACTGCTGGCCACATCATCTTCAGACGAGCCATCGTTTCGCCTTTAAAATCAGTCTTAGCTTCTTCGCCTGCATTAAAAAAAATTATTTAAGGTTCCGTTCCTTTCCTTAGCAAGCTAAAACCCTTTCATAATCGAGACTCACCAGAAATGTTCCTGTGTAACTTCCCTTGGAGTCGCACCTATAAGCTTCACTACTTCCTTGTATGAAAAATTAAAATTAATCTTCCTGTAGTAAACAAAACATCGTACATTAGTTTTTCATTCCAACTGATCCCTACTACCACATATACACATGACGCTACAAAAAAGGTCAGAAAACAACTCACCCCAGAACTTCCTGAGATGAACTTCAGCAAGATGAGCAGAGAGTGTAGTTAAACTAATGAGAGTAGTTAAAGTAATTGGGGTTTGGAGTCTGGATTTGGTGTGTGAGAAAAATGACTACAGAGAGAGGAGAATGAGTTGGAGTTCGATTTAGATGATGATGAGTTGTACAGAAACTTCAGGAATAATAGACTCCCCGTCAACAACTTTTCGCTTTCCCGCTATTTCTTACGCAGCATTTAGTCTCTTGTTTTCCTCTCCCTACATGTTCCGATTTTACATGCAATAAACGCGCTGTGACATTACATTTAATTAATTTTCAGAAATCTAGCAGATTTTGAATTCTTTATCGCTGCCTTGTAATTTTTTGATAAATACTAGCAATTTTGTAATTTTGTACACTCAGCGTAAATCCGGAATTTGTCATTCGACATCATCATACCACGGATCGCCGCTACGCTATTCGAATTAACGCAACTATTGTGATGATTGAGATAATTTCTTTGAATAGTTTGTCGTGGGTCCGCCCGTGAGGGCAGTCCCTTAAAATCAGATACTTTTATTAGTACCTACCACGATTATTACAAAATGACTTTACATTGGTGATCTACTATAGAAGTATATTACAGCGTACTAAAATGATTTTAGTCCTGCATGTTCTAGTGTGTACTTGGCTTATTGCAGGATACTTTGAAGTTTAAGAATTCTAGTACATGTTTAAAATGAATACATATTAATATGGTGTATGTAAGTGTTCATATGATACCTTATGCAATATGCAAATAGAGCTTAACCATTTATGAGACTTACATTTGATTTAAAGTAGCAGAATTAGGACTTTAGCGGTCAAGGTAGAAGTTTTAAATGGATGGAATGAGAATGCTTTTTATAGACAGTAGCACATAAAACTCATAGAGTAAATCTGCACGTCGTTAATCTACTTTGACCAACAAACTACAGATTTCAGATTTGACTGATACTGAAAATGAACTGATGAAATGAGGAATTCAATTCTAAGCAAGCACAGTAACTTAACAAAAAATTCACACCACAATGAAACCTTTAATTCCATATCGATACAATTTAAATTCAAAAAGAATATCAAGTGACAAGGTTTTATTTTATGAATATTGGAATTTATGATATACAGGATGAAACTGAGAAGAATTGGCAATGAATTTGAAACCATATAATAATGGATGGTGGAGCTGGAGCATGATTTTTGAAATATATTATTTAAATCCATATTTGTTTCAAATGAAAATATTACGCTTTTTAGTAGTAGTAGTTTGTACGAACTAAGTTCCGTGGCTGCTGATATTGCTGGTTATGTTGCCGATAAGCAGGTTGGGGAAAATAATATGAATTAGCTGTGATGATGTGTGCTGGTGAATAACCAAACCTTTGGGGCACTGGAGAACTTGAGGATTCTTGAGAAAACGAAGATAATGAAGATATTGAAGATTGTGACAGAGACTGCGACGAGGAATACCCAGAAGAAGATGAGGAATACTGGAACCCTTGAGACTTTACTGGACTACGTTTTAGAAGAGGTGACTCTGGTTCGGGACTTCCCGACTCAGATGCGGACGAAAATATCCCTGAACTTCGTGTAGGAGGATTCCAGTCGACTAAAACATCATAAAAATACAGAATTTCAAATCAAAACTTTGTATTCCAGTTTCCAGTGTTCAAGCTCTCTACATTCTACTTACATACAGTAAAGTTTAAGTTGAGAACTTACATCGAATGAAGGATTTAAAAGATTGTTTGAGATAACCAAACTCATTGTACAGGTTGTAGATCCGTTTCTCTATCTCAATTATTTGAGAATCTGGTCTCACTCGACTGACATGAGTCAACTGATCAACGGCTAGCGCATCTGCATGGAGTTGATGAGTGTGGAACTTCAAACGATTTATATCAGCCGGATACTTCGGGTTGTACACTTTTGAATCCCGAACTTTCTTTTCGAATAATTCGAGTTCGAAATAAATATTGTCCACTTTACTTTTCAGAGACATCCTTCCAAGAGTTCAGGTTCGGTTGATATGTTGCGTCAAGCGGTTGGATATTGAATGATGTCCTAAAATCCTACTCTCCAGGTACAAAAGTATAAAAGGAGCTGAAAATCTTCCGTGTTGCAGAATGAGGTAATCATTGCATGCTTCGAAATCATGGTGCGATAACAAAATATCATGATAAGAATCAAAATACAAGTTGAGTCAATCCAGTTGCAGGGAATGCTAGGTCTGGGCTAAGTGTATTGATGGTATTACCTTGAAAGACATCATCTACTCTACAAACCCTACATCCACATCCAGACCATCTAAGAAATGAACTTCTTATCCTATGCATCGACATGAACAAAAGCACCGAAATTCATTCAGTGATTCAGCTTAGAGCTATACCTCACCTATATCACGATTGAGCGAAGATGAATGTGTGCCGGTGTCTTTCTTGTTTTGTAGAGTCAGAGTGATAAGCAAGTTATTCAATTACATTATGCGAAGAGATAAGTTGAGCTAGATAACAGAAGAAAAGCACATCCTCTTCTGATAGTTTCTTATGATTATGATATTGCTGCCTGGAATTGGAATACTCCAAGAAAAATGCCTGCGTGATTAAGACATTCTAGCTTGCAGTCCATATTATGTCATGAACATCTTCATTATCGGTCTATTTCATTATGCAATCGGATTTAATAGTGGTAAATTACATTTATTTTCACATTTTTGGTTAATTCAATCCAACTTGTCGGAAAGTCGAAGAAAAAAAGTTAATGTCGCATGAAAGATGACAGGCTACCCACACAGAAATCATGTACCATAAACATTGAGAAATGTCTCGAGTGAACCCGTACCACGCGGGATATTTAAAGCGCGGTGAAAAAATATTTGTCTCGCACTCAGTTCAGCTCGTGTTTGAATTCTTCGATCTTCGAATTCAAATGAGACCCTGCTAATACTTGGAAATCATTTGTGGATTTCGAAAATGTCAGTGAAATATTTCGGAAAGAAGACAAACTTTTACGGTCGTCCGCTATGGGAGATCGTAATGAACTTGAAGAACTTCGGTAAAGGGAGGTTTGTTGTGAGGACAAAATATGAACGTGAGTTTCCAGCAACGCAGCCAAGTTTCTTCAAAATTCTGAGTGTTCATCCTCATGTCGTTGAGTATCCGGTAAGAATAAAACGCAAATTTTATGAATAAACTATTTTAGTAATTTATACGTGCGTTTTATGGAATGAAAGGAAGTAGTCGGTCGGATGATTTGTTTGTTTTATTAATCAAACTCGTTTGTTTTTGTTCAGGAAAACTTCAGAGGCAACATTTTTGTAGAAAAGGTTTTCCGGGGAATTAAGAATCCGAATCCTCAAGACATAGGCGATGAAGCGCTCTATTCAGACTTTCGACTTGTACTGAAGGAAGATGAACCTGAGTTGTTCGAAAGACTTAAGCGATACGAAGCTAATCCTGTTCCTACAAAGATTCTTCCAAGAACCGCACCTTTGCCACCTATTTGGAAGGTAACCACTAACCACTGATTTTGTAGACTGGTATTGCTGCAAAAACCAAGAGTAAATTAATTGGAATGTGTGATAATGAAATGTCTAACAGGAAATCATCGCAAGAGAAACGAACACTTCGCCTGACAAAGTGCCGGAAATTCCTTTGTTATATGGAGAAATCGACAAATACGACGGGGACCCAAGACGAGTCGCTACTGAAGAAGAGAAGCCTGACTTTGTCATCGGCCCTGGCAATTTCAGTCCAGTTCATGCAGAATTTTTCCAGCAAGTAATTAAGTCGAGAGAGGAAGCAAGGGAAAAGTTTTGCACACACGAGCCAAAATTAAGTTATGTATATGAAAACAAAAAGTTAAGTCCTGTGGACATTCAGAAGACTTCAATATTGAAAGCAAAAGCGGAAGCAGCAGCCTTGGCAGCATTAAAGTAGGAAATATAATTTATGACATAAACATCAACAAGATTTAGTCAAAGAGCTTGTTAGTCAATTCAGTGTATCTGTGTGAGCCCTAGATTGAATTAACTATTGGTACCGGGTAGTCTTTTTATTATTGTTTACTGTAGGATTCAACGAAGAGATTAGGAATTAAAAGCAAGGTGAGCCAATGCTTCGTCATATATTTTAGGGTATTTACAGTTAATAAGCTCATAGCCTCTTGAAATGGCAAGCAAAAGATGTTGAAAAACTTACGCTGTAAGTACCAAGCCTTTGGATTTATAGAAAGTTTATGTTGATATTTGGTGAGAAATAAACAAGAGTTATTCTACGAAAAATGGTATTTTATTGAGATGCAGTAGAATTAAATCCTTAGAAACCTGGCGTCAAGATTTCTACATGTCGAATCATCGACTATGGTTCGAAATAAGTCAATTTCAGGGAGCTAGTCTGTAAAACGAGACTTACTATCTCCACTTATCAACTCACTGAAGGCAACGCGACTCTTTTTTTTGCAGCTGCACTTGAACTTGAATTCAGTTGGTAAGATGAGAGAACCTGAGAAAAAAAAGCTCCGTCTGGTATCCTCGACAGATTTACCCCAAAATTCCACAATGGTGATGGAAGATGTCCAACCGGCGATGGAAGATATCCAAATGGAGATGGAAGACATCCAAAGTGCAGATGCAACTTGCCTTCCAGTCAACACTTCAGGAGATCTCTCTACTCATATCAGTTGCGGAATAACTCAAAACAATCGAACAACTTCTGAACCTGCAAATGCAAATGGAACTTTTTCACCTGGCACTGCCCCATCTGAATCGCTTGAGCGTGACTTGCCTGTCGATGGATTGAACTTAGCAGATGCAGATATAGCCCATTTGTTCGACAACTACAATTATCCTCGTGCTAAACTGGTCGCCCAACAGCATTTCGATAAAATGACAAGCAATTTCTTCCAGTTTCAAGAAATTCAGAACACTCGCGGAAAGATAACTTCAAGTTGCATTCCCCCTCCAACGGATAATGAACGAGGACAGGCAACTTGTCAACCGGGAAATACGTCGGATAATTCTCTAAGTCCCCCTAATGCTGCCCGCGCTGCCACATCTGAATCGATCGAGCGTGACCAGCCAAATGTCAATAAATTGAACATAGAAGATAAAGATATAGAAAGCTTGTTCGATAACTACGATCATCCTCGTGCAAAACTGGTTGCCCAACAGCATTTCCATAGAATGACGAGCAACTTCTTTCAGTTCCAAAAAGGGATTCAGAACACTCGCGAGGGTAAAACTTCCACTTTATCAGATACTCAAAGAGCACAGCAGACTTATATTCCGGTCAACACTTCGGATAATTCTCGGAGAGTACCTAATGCTGCCCGCACTACCTCATCTGGATCGATCGAGCGTGACCAGTCAGATGTCAATGAATTGAGCTTAGCAGATGCAGATATAGCCCACTTGTTCGACAACTACAATTATCCTCGTGCTAAACTGGTCGCCCAACAGCATTTCGATAAAATGACAAGCAATTTCTTCCAGTTCCAAGAGATGCAGATTCAGAACACTCGCCACCGAACCTCCGAATGATTCTAACTTGCAACTTGCAACTCACTAAACAACAAAGCTAAGAGGTCAGGCATGAAATTCAACCACACACAGTAATTACTATATCTTCACTTGGAATAATTAAATCGATGTATTTATGTTATACTAATTCAACAAAGAACAACTCTACTTTACATAAAGATTATAAGCAATGTTTAATTTCGAAAAACAGAATATGACATAAATTAATTTAGCGTTTCTTAGTTGGCTTTTTAAGTATGGTAATCAAGGAGTACAAAAGTAGTGGCTTCGGACTCATTAGAATGTACATACACCAAAGAGATGTTCTGATAGACAAAACTGTTCCACATTTCCACTGAAAAAGATTCAAATCACAGATGTATTTCATGAAACATTTGTTCTCGGCATTTCTGTTGTCCAGTTACCCCTGTAGCATCGATTCGACAGTCTTGAGGAGCAGTTGGGTCAGGTTCCTCGTCTACGATGACCCTCTCACTGCGGCCTTCTTCATTAAAACCTTTAGGGATTCCACCAGTAGAAGGATACTCCAGGGTAAGTTCATAGGACACCAAAACTGTAGCTGGAGCAATAAGATTCGCAAGAGTTGTGCAGCAAAACATAGTCGTAGCCTGTATAATACACATGGATAGAGTCATTAGAGTCCACAGGTTAGCATGTGTGAAATTATTATTATTATTATTTTGAAGCGTCAAGTTTAGTTACCAGAATCAAAATGCACTTCTGAACATTCCCGATCACTGCGAATCTAGCCAGAAAGTATGCTGCTATATCAATCACGCATACGAGTAAGAAGGTATAATAAACCCATCGAATGTGAGCCATTCCTAGTGCGACTTCATAAAATAGGTACAGGACTCCGTACACCACAAAGAACACAACTGTTGCAAACTGCAAATTAGATGGGAGTTCCACTAGAACCTTTCTTAAACAGCAAAAATAGAAATCTGGATATTATATTCTTATAATACCATCAGCCAGTCGCTTATTTCATGAGCGAATTTATTCATTTTAGGGGTTTTTCCAGCTTCCACATCAAAATCAGGAGGAACTAAATCTTCCTCCGGAGGTGGACGTTGTGACTGTGGCATTTTTATGAAATACACAGTAAGGTTATAAGAATTGGTCCAATTGAATTTGTATCGATACGGAAAATTGTTAGTCTATTTCAAGGCCGTGCACGGCCTATTATTATAGTAACAAGGGTTCTAAGTACATCACGCTCAGGGGACTACGGATTCCAAGTCTTCGATTAGCGATTGCAGCACACAGTTCTATACTCTACGATGTCATGGAATTTCAAGAGATTCATCCGAAGTCCGAACACCTGTCTCAAACCTACAGTGTGCAAATGAATTGCAGGTTAGGCGAAACTAGGACCAGTTCCTTATAATCTACTGCGTGAATCCATGTCTGCGCAAAGTAATGCTAAAGCATTTCAAAATCAAAATCTCACCAATTCAGGGCAACCTACATTATTTTTGACTTCAACAAATACAAATGGTGTGTTCGGTCAGCAGTCACAACCAGTGATGCTACCCCAGTCTAATCAAATGCAAGTAAATAATAAAACAGGGTTCATCTGGCCAAGTCCACAGGAGCAAGCGAAACAACAGCAATTATCTTGGAATGCTCCTCAAGGAACGAATCCCTTTGGTCAGGTGCAAACTAACAAAGCCGTAACCTTCCCTCAGCTTCAACCTTTTGGGGTGCAGCAGCAACAGCAGCCAAATATCTTTGGACAGCAACAACAGCAGCCAAGCATCTTTGGACAGCA
>JAQGBV010002046.1:0-12871 GCA_034698685.1 Isotomurus pseudopalustris
TATATTTATGGAGAAACGAGAAGGTAGTTTTGACTTTCTTTAGGACTCATTACAATCTAGTACCAATCCAACTGCACGGAGTTGTTATTGTGTAACAGTTTCGCAATTATCGTTGATGATGGTGACTGAGGTAGCAAATCAGTACAAAGCTTTCTATCATTATTTTAATCTTCCTCAAAGCGCTAACGCTACTTTTGAATACAATAAGCTGCTGCTGCTGCTGTTGTTCAACTCCACTGAATTCTTGAATTTTCATGCAAAAAGAATAGTATCTTCCTTTTTATCTCAGAGCAAAAAACACCTCCTTGACTCAAGTTGCTAAGGCTAAAACCTTAAGCAAGGAGTTGTATAAGAGTTCTTCATTCTCCCCTTTGTATCAAGATGGGTGCCTAGTTAAGGAGACTTCGCCTGGGCGTGGAGAGGGAAGCTGTCTAGGGCGAATGTGTACAAAGTACAAATCTGTAACTACACTTGAAGCGTTCTCTGTTTTTTGGTAACCTTTCACTTAGGATTTGTTGAGACATCACCAGAATGAGATAAATTCATGTTCGGGTTAAAGCATTCTTGCAAGACACGAGAATAAAATTGGAGTGATACAGTGTTTATGTGGCATTATTTTTTGTTTCGTGAGCGACAACTGGTCTATTTGTAGAATGCTTATAAGATCTGGTCTCTGGCAGTAATAGCATGAGGACACTTTCCTTCTGTCGTCTACTTGTCAAGATATTAAGAACGAGACCAATTTTTTATCACTTTGGGAAAAAATGACATACTATCGTGGCTATGCCAAATCATTTCTCTCAAGAATTCTGTAGTGTTACCTAATCCGCTAGTCAATTGTCCTGCAATGCTCCTGTGTCTACGTGTATTGAAATCTTGCCAAGCTTGTGTCACACTCCATGAACTTTTCAGAGGTACAAGACATATTGTATTTCGATCTACACGGTGAACTGAACATGTTCAAGACGATAAAGATTGGGTGTTCTCTTATTTCCCGAAGCTTCAACAAGCAGAAATGCATTTATCCCTATTATCCCTCTAATTATTAATTACAATACTTATTAATGAAATAGTGAGTAACGTCAAAGGCGACCGAAGGACAATGAATAGAATGGAAACACATTTGAAATGCAAATTGAATTGTAGAATATACGAGTATGATAACACCATTTGGTTTGTATTTGATAGAGAGAATCTCAGCAAATCGACCATTCGAGGATCGTGGACAACGAAGTGTGTCTGTACTGGAAGGAGAGCGACTGGAGATTTTCTGCGATATTCACGGTGTAGATCAGAAGGAATTCAAGGATGGGCGAACATTCGTAACCTGGAAGAAAGGTATGACGCCGGTTGTGCCCTTTTGATTTTCTAGTGCGGGTCGATTCCCAGAGAAAAGTACAAACAACCAATATTAAAAATGAATTGGAAAATAGAAGAGAAAACAAGAAAGCAGCGTTGTATTGAAAAGTATTGTTGGAGAACATCCCAAGTGGATTCTTTTAAGCCATCTTCCACTCATACGAATATTTCTGTATCGCTTGGAAAGACTGCCCAGAAACAGACAAACTCTTTCCACTAGCTCCTCGTATTTTCACCTTCTCTTGACCCCATTTTGACTGTTTCCCATCGATAGAGGTTTCTTATAGTTGTCAGATTTGCATGATAATAGCCGTCAGGAGTTTATCTTCTTAACGAAGATGATTTGAAGTTCGCCTTTGTACAGCTTAGTATTATATGAATTTTTGTTTATATCCAATCCACAGATACGGAAACCCTGGAGTTGGATGAGTCTATACCGAGAATAGCGGAGGTGGCTGAATACGAAAAAGGAAAACCCTTCAGATCAGGATTCTTCTATGAAATGACTGAGACAAGTCATCGAGGACATTATACGTGTGAAGTGTATAGAAGCGGAGAAAGTAATGTTGACGTCGGGAGCTCAGGCAAGGGTAACGTACTTGCCTCATGTACTTACTATGTTCGAGTAAAAGGTAATTTCTCTTTGTATAGATTTTCTCTCCCGTTCATCTCTGTCGAAACGAAAAGATTAAAAGGCTTTAATAATTTTCTGTGGTTGTACTGCTTGTAGTTAAATTCTCTGTCTAAACGCAGTGCATAGCTCGTTATAAGTTGCTGGTTTCAGCCAGGAGGCCATGTATTCAAGAAGATTTCAATATTGGAGATTTTGGAAACTCTGTTTTGTTAAAATCTGCTTCGATTTGTTTATTTTAACTTGTAGACTGATAGACGTAGTACTCAGTTTTCCTAGACAGTAAGATTATACAACATGTAGTCTAAGAAAAAATCCTGTAGTGGTACGTAGTTAACTGGACCAGAAATGAATGAATATGATTTTTACACACCTTCCCATACATCTCGTGGATTTCAAGAATGAGGTCATTCATTGATTTCGGAATGACTCCGTTCTCCAAACTCCCTGGCTTGTTCTCGTGAATCCCGAGCGAAAGGGAGTGATTTCTAGAGACGGTTTTATTACACGGGCTCTGCCTCTCTCTCGCTTTCCCTTCCGCTCGTCGCCTCTACATCTACCTATGCATATATTCCTCCCTATAGTCTTCCACAGAGAAAGTCACTCGGGTATACTAAAGTACAGATAAAAGAGTTTCTCGGTGAGAAATTGGAGTAATTATTATTATCGTAGTGGTAGTAGTGTAAGGGAAGGGAGGCAAGAGTGGAATCGCTAATGGTTATGGTTCATTCTGTTCTGAGAAAGAGGAAAAGGGTCGTGATTGAAGATTCTGTAATTAGTCGTTGTTCTGCATCTTTTTACAAGTGATTCTAATGCATATGTAGGCACAATGTAATGATCGAACATTGAATTCAACGAGGTGCTTTCTGCCTTGCCACGATATGAAATAATGAAATGACCCAAAATGGTACACCAATTCCAATATTAATATTTTAATGTTCATTCCAGATAAACTCGGAGCGTTGTGGCCATTCTTGGGGATATGCGGTGAAGTAGTCATCCTATGCACTATAATTTTGATCTACGAAAAACGAAGAAGTAAAGCTGAGTTGGATGAAAGCGACACCGATGCGAGTCCGGATCAGTAAGGTCAATAAACAGTTTGCCCTCTTGTTGCTCAACAGGACCGTATAGGTTAAAAACTTTAGGTATGTGGTCTTTAGATTACATATAACTTCCTTTTGTTCATTTTTATTCATGAAAGATTTGCTGCCAAATCTTTCAGTCCAATTCAAAGTAAAAGCAAAACCAACCTGATTTTCTGCCATCTGTTTCACATTTTCTTTCAATTGAGACTGATTCGTAGCGATTATTTATGTTGACGAGATTGAGTTGGCTATATATTGCATAATAACATACATAGCAGATGTTCTGTATGTGCAACTTCAACTGATACGTGAATTTGCTTTTATTTTAGAAACAACTCAAATCAAAAATAGCTAAAGAAAACCTGACTCAGTGGATGAATCAAGTAATGCTGGGATTGAATCAGAAGATAATGAGAAGATCCATCTTCACAACTTACTACAAACAATACAAATCCTTACAATACAGTCTTATGCATTCAACGATCTTCGGTTATCTTGCCATCCAGCAAGCAACGTCTCATCTCATGAAGTAGTTTGTATTTAAACTAAAAGTTTTGCTTGAGTTGAAATGTGAAAGAGGAGAAAATAATTATCTAATCAAATTTCAAGACTACAACTCGACCATCGCCATCAATGTACAGCATTCAAGAAATGCAAATCCTCATCTTGCCTTGTTCATGAACTTGTTAAATATTTCATTAATTATGTCGAAAATGTTAATGATATGATAACAAACGAAGGTGGCATTTCAGTGAATATGATATTATTATTATTATTATTACACAATCAGCTTGCCTAAAATTAGTTGTTACGTTGGAACAGTGTACATCATAGAAATTACTTGTTCAGTAGTGACTGATTTCCCTCTTGACGAGATGAAATCTCTTATAATTTATGCAATAATTATTTGATACAAGTACTGCAGATAATGTCGTTGCTGAAGAGAGAAAAGTTCATTCATTGTCTCGTGTGCTATAAGAGAAACGCCGTTGTAAATCAGACCGATCACTGTTACACGACTAGAATTACTAATTTCGTTGTTTACTACTACAACAGTGTTGTCGTTGTCATCCTGCTGGCCGGAGTTTCGTTGCTCGTGTTCAAAACTCTATATGAACTTTGAAAGTGACAAAATAATCTTCTAGTGTGTAGTGTGATAGTTTAGTGAGTTTAAGCCTAGGAGAAGTCAAGAGTTTAATAAGAATTACAGAAGTTGCCGACTCTACAACAACGTAGCCCACGATTAACTGAAATTGACTAAGGTAAAAAAATACTGTACCATAAAACAATTATTATAGTATCGATGTGTAATATGTTGTTTACGATACCAATTAAAGGACACAAACAACCCTACACTTGGTTGCTGTTAATCGCATGTCAACTCGCCGAAGTTGGCATCATTATCGTTAGTCGGCTACCGAACGTGTGGAGGAAAAGAAGATATAAAATTGGTTAGGAAGATCAATCAATCATCAATTTGTTCATTAAGTTAAGCACGTCGAGTGAACAATTTGGCACTCAATATTACTGAAAATGAACTAGAGTGCATTATTCTATGAAGAAGAGTAATATAGCATCCCCGGAACAAAAATGAATCCCAATTTTTATTCTGTACTCTACAAAATATGAACTCCTAACAATTGACCGACAAGTGATAAACTGTTCGTTGCCGATTTTGCACAGTGAGAGAAGACATGTTGATTGATGACGACTTTGGTTAATGTAAAACAAAAATTTAGACCAGAATGTGCAGCTTAGGACTTGGTCAGTCAGTTCTTGGTGGGAAGAGAGAGTAGCGCAGGCGATCCCACAATACTATTTTGCAGACAAGAGTAGGCTAAATGTGTAAAGTACGTCGTCTCTGCTCTCCCTCTCCTACTCCTCTTTCATATAAATTACAAAATAACTTTAATAACGAGGCTGTAGTCGAAAAGTTACGAATTGAACTTAATCACCTCTCTCTCTCTCTTACCTGTTCTTGACACATTCGAAGAGGAACTAACTTTCACTCTATCTCACTCACTCAGCAACCTTTGACCTTTATTAGACTACAGTAGAATTTATCCACCCTGTTCACTTTGCCCTTCACCATCTATCTCGAGAATTAACTGTTGCACTCTCTCGCTTTCTCTAAAAATAGATCTGTGGTTTAAAGACGGAAGGAAAGTAATCCTCTGACGATTCCTGTTCAATGCACTCCTCATAATTTATTCACAAGTTACGCACTCAACTCACAGAATATCAATATGTACTTGTAAAACTAACTACTACTCTCTCTGCTACCACTACCGTTGCCACTTAACCAGAAAATACCCACACCAAATGAAATACATACCAAAAACCTCATCTTCTTTACGCTGATACTGTTAAGCAAACTGTTTATAACATAGTATAGAAACAAAAAGACAAGATCTAGACTTATATACAGCGTGTACGTTTGGATAATCGTATTATTATTGTTTAAAGAATAATTGTACTGTTCATGGTGAAGAGTTAGTTGCATAAAAGGTTAGCTACGAGCAAGAATGGTAAAATTACATAGACATGTTGTAGTAGTGAAGAAAAGTGTATTTAACGTATATGAATTGACGTATTAAAGGAGTTGAATATTGTAAATGAGTACTTAACGTTAATGGAGACAACTACAATGACGGGACGCTATAATTGTAATAATGATTACTTCTGATGCATATAACAGATTGAATGAATTTTTATTACTCGTCGAGCTACAAGGCTACTATACTACTACATTGCAGATAGACAGTGAGACGGTTAAAGTAAACTTATCTTTTTACACACATCCGGTGCATCTCGCGGTGGACAAACCTCTAATGGTGGTTAGTAATAATGAACCCCCAAACTAATCACAATCACTATAAGTCTAATAATAAAATGACATAAATCCATTTACACAAGTGTACCGGTGATTGGAGAAAGAAATCGTAGAAAAATGAGTAGCCCAGTGTAGGTCGTACGTCTACGCTACAAAAGATCTATGCCAATTTCTCAGTGTTATTTGCATTTCTTAAGAACTATTGTATACATTTAACTTGCCTCTCTATATAAGTGATCATGTAAAGTGTCAGTTTTGTCCTTCAGTTACACGAAGACACAATTGGCTGGCTTGTTGAATGGAAAGTGCTAAAAATGTTCAGAAATGAATGCTCATAATCTCCTCATTTCCCTTGTCTCTTACACACGAACATTGTTTATCTATGCATTATATAGAACAAAGTATTATTATAATTATACATAGTGCATTATTAACGTTACTAAACAATCCATGCTATAATCAATGGACTGATGGAAATCTTGCTGAATTGCTTTTTGCACTTCTATTTCCGTAAGGTACTAACAATAAGTACGAAATGAAATGACTTGAATGTAACACAACCTTCTGGATGGGTATATGTTCGATCCATGTTGTACTGATTTGCATTACTCCTTCATTTCTGTCAATCTCTTCCCTATTTATTTTTTTGAATGAGTGGTATTAATTACATGACAAGGAGAGACGGGGAGGGGCTGAGGGACTCACTCACAGAAAGGAGAAAGTTGGTACAAGGACAGAACATTATTATTAGGATTACATGTTATTAGTCAATAAGGTCAGGAGGGAAATTGTCCATCGCTATATAGTCTTCAAAAAGTTTCTATATCCCAAACCACAAGTACTCATTATTTATATTACAAATTCAACTTGTAGGTGACAAGCTGATCAGAAAGCGAGCTTCATTTATTGGCTAATTATTTGTTGTCCTTTTAAACGTCTCCCAAATGTCACGACATGCGTCTGACTTATTGAGTTTGCACCCTTCCATGTTCACAAGGTTCACTTCTTGACACTTTATTTAGAATTCAATGTCTAAAAAGTTCAGGCAACTTCGTGCTGGATTGGATTTAAATTTAGTGTGTTTGTGTGAAGTAGAAATCACATTGAATCACAAAAGTGAGGACTTTTGTTTTAAGAAATTCATGGCAGAAAGAGAAGAGCAAAAGTTTGTGGCAGGAAGGACAGGAAAGGTGAAGCATTCATACATTAACTCCTAAGACAAACTGCAATATATGTACCTTCCCTTTCATTATGTGTAATGAAGGGGATAACTTAAAGAATCAGAAAAATGTGTATAATCTAAAACTCTGATTGACGATCAATTTAAATGAGATAGGAGAAGATGAGGAGGAGAAAGCATTGATTGAGACTCATCAGTCAATGTTTGTACATTATGCAATTAGAAGTATAAGGAATAATAATACTTAATAAACTAAAATAATACGCGTAAGAGAGGAGGAGTTGCAGCATTAATAGAGTTGGTCACTAAGTCCTAAAAGAGAAAGTGTACGAAAGGACAAAGTAATCCATTTGAGGACAAAATATCTACAAGGAAAATTATTTAAAAACTAAAATTAATGTGGGACTGAAAAGGCAACACCAGTTCCCTTTCTCTACGCGTTATTTCGAATAGAATTAAGTGTTGTTAACGAAATTGATGAAGAGAATCCACTTAATCTGTGAGAGAGTGAAAAGAAAATATGAATTTCATTATATTGAATCTTCTTGGTACTATTAAAGGCCTCTAGCGTATTGTACGTATGACGTAACATGTTATATACAGAATATCATTTACTATATCTTTCCGTTGTAATCTTTTCTTAATTAACCATAAAATATACAAATAAATATTATTGTTATTATTATAATTATACGAAATATAAATAGAAACTCAAATAAAATTGTGATCTCTTCGTAGTCTCGCTTTTTAAAAAAGTTTAATCTCCCTTGTGTAAAAGACTATATCTCACTTTGTGAAAGAATGGCTTCTCACTTCGTCTCCTATTTCTCCTGCAATTAGATTTACAGCATATTTCCCCCCTATTTTTATGCTCCAAGGAATTCGCCCTATGCTTTAGCGTTAATAATGAGGAAATGCCAAAAGGAATTTGACACAAAAGATAAGCA
The DNA here is from genome assembly GCA_034698685.1 of Isotomurus pseudopalustris. Lineage (NCBI taxonomy): Eukaryota > Metazoa > Arthropoda > Collembola > Entomobryomorpha > Isotomidae > Isotomurus > Isotomurus pseudopalustris. Next base: position 8,039 of record JAQGBV010002046.1, read on the forward strand.
GCTCATTTTCTGCCTCGAATTCCGTACTCACTGAATCAGAAGGCAATATCGTTTCATTAAATCCCTAAATTTCCATTCACCATTGGTGTAATTTAATTACAATTTCTATCAAACTATGAGGAATTCGTAGACTAAGGTCATTCAAGCTTTATTTCTTCCCTTCCTGAATTGCCTGGCTGCTGCTGTCACGTTACTGTCTATAATGTAAAGTTAACAATGGGCTTCCAAGAAATTAACATGAGCAGACGATTAGTCACACTGACTGAGTTGCTTCGTGATCTCGCATACACATCAAACTTTGGAACTCAATTTCCATTGCTAAATTTTTCGCCCATTCACTCCACTTTGGAAAACTTTTAATACAATAATTGCTTTTCTTGTATATAGGCACTTAGAATCTCGGTTTTACCAACTACCACCCATTATTATCCGCAATTAGCATTCTATGAAAGTTACCGAGTAGTTTTCTGCCGTTTATTATTGAGTTTTCTACTTTCTTAACCTTGAAAAACTTTGCTCAAGTCACGAACACACTCTCATTCGACTTGTCAGCAAATCGCCTCATAACCATTACTGTTTTTGGTGAGTATAGACTTAAAATTAATTCCAACCCCCACTGGCAAAAATTTGAACACAAGTCAACGAAATAACTTATCATCCGGTTACCCTTTACTGTCTGCAGAGTCTGCAGGGATTTCCAAGTTGTACTAATTCCCTAAGCTATGCCATTAAAACTTCATAAACAAAATGCTCCTCAGAATTTGAAAAGGCGATCACTTTAATTTCCACAATTGGCCGCTCTCAAACTCCGATTCTTTTATGAATATTCTTTATCCTATAAAAAGGATCACCACAGTTTGCTTATAAATTGCTTCTGAATCTTGATACTACGCCTATTAGCTTTGCTTCTAGATTGGGCTTAAAAGTCGTGCCGTGGAAATAGTTAAGACGGAATTAATCGCATTAGAAAGTTTGACTCAAAGTTGTTGAATTTTGCTTCCTCTCTTGTTTGTCTAATCTAATCTACTCAACTCATAAGGAAATCTTGCAAATCTCCAAAGTATTAATTAGTTGGTCCATAAGTCACGGAGAAAGCATTTCCTGCCTCGTTTTCCCCAGAAAGAAAGTTGCTTACTCTGAGAAGCCCTAAGATAATATCACCAAGTATGCGCTCAATGTTTCACCCAAGCACGAATGACTTTCCAATCCCTTAACTGTTTGCTCTATAATACCGCTTTCCACTTTACCCGGCCCTCCAAGCTATTATTAGACAATTTAATTACTTTCTTCTGCCGAGTTAGCTAGGAACCATGAAAGCCCACAAACACACATCTCCACTTCTAGATCACAAAGATGGAAAACAAGAGAAAGTAGAAAGTACTGTACATACACGATTCTATCAACAAACTCTTGATAAAATGATTCGATGTAGTTTACATGACACAGAAGTAGTGTGAGTCGTCTCTCAGCGTAATTCATTATTGAGAACGAACCTCCTTGCATCACGTGCGTGCGTCAACATGTTACAATAGATTAATGACAGAAAACTGACTGACATATATTTACTGCTAATCACGGATTACACGCAAATGCCTAGGCGCTTACTTCGCTTAGAGAAGTCCTTCCAAACTTCGAATGAGGAAACATTTGACACGAATAGTAATTGTTTTCCTTTACCCGTCCATCGATTCCTGTTTGTACGAAGCCTTTATACATTTAATCCTTTTCATTAATGCGGAATCACAATCCTCTTTACTCTCCACTCCCTCATGTTAAAAAAAATCATCTAATATCCTTATCCAAAAAGGTATTTAAAGCACAACCCATTCTATGCAGAATATCTTTCCACTTTCATCATTGATGGTTTGACAAAATCTTGTTTCCTTGTTGTTGGCCTCTCGTTAATTAAACGGAGTTTTCTCTCGAGAGTTTTACTTTTCAAGTTTTTCAACTAGAAAGAAATTATTCCCAGACTTTATCATATCTCCTCATATTCTTCCATTTAGCCGAGAGGATGGGTTCATTAAAGTTTCATCTGGTGGCTGCTCTCGTCTTTTGTGTCCTTACTTTGCCCACCTCTCAAGGGTTCTTTGGAGGAGGAAGCAACGGTAATTGTGTTTCATCAAGAATTACTTTGATGCTATGAATCATAAATGTAGCTATCTATTCGTATCCAGTCAACTTTCTCGTCGGTCCTCCGTATACTGTGCAAGTTCCAAATTGCCAACCGTTCCAAAGCGTGCCGTACAATTGCGGCCAGTGTTTCTGCTTTTGGAATAAAGCTGTATGCCGTAAACTTGCCAATTGCTCCAGTACCACCACCTCCTCTGCCACTGGCAGCACTACCAGTAGGCCAACCAGTACTACACCATCTAGTTCAGGTCGTTAGCTGTGTTTTTATTTCTATAAAATCAGTTGAAACTTTGTTCATTTCTCTCAACTGCTTTAAACTTTTCTTGTACTCTTTTGCAATGATGAAATACTACGAGAATAAATCTTGAGATGTCTTGAGCCTCACTACTCATCTTGACATAAGTTCCACGTAGACATAGACCATATGCATTAAGTCATACTCATTGTATCTGGCGATGATATCCGGAGAAACCCATTTGAACTCTCTTACAGAGAGTGAAGAGAGAGATAAGTCTGAGGAAAAAGTCAAAAGGAGAAAGCTCACATAATAATGGGAGTTCCTTGGAAGAAGACTTCCGCCATGAGACGCTCTTCCTTATCATCTCTCTGTGCTCTTTATTATTCTGAAAACTCAAAGGAAGCCGAAAGAAGAAAGCACAGGGAGATCTCAAAGGCCACACAAGTACATCCTTCTTCAACTTGGATTAAAGTTAAAGAAGGTGGCAAAAAGACAGCCAAATAGAAAAAGCCACGGGACTATAGACAGAATATTAACAAGTTTCAAATGCAATTCTGTCACTTGGAAGAAGGATTATCCTATCCGAAGATGGATAGATTGTAAGCATGCTTTGAATAAAAAGACTTCTGCCCTTTCTTATCTCATCCTTTCCATTCTCTCTCTCAGGACCAAAGACTTCCCAAATTCTTCCATACTTCCCAACAAAAATCAAATTGAACGAAGGTTTAACACATCCGTCCTCGCTTTCACTTTTTGCGAATTCTCTCCAGATTTCCAATCTACACCGAATGAGAAAGTTTTTGTCTCATAGTTTCATCACGCCACCCATTGCTCTCTCCCTATCCTATTGTTTTTTTCGGTTTAACCCAACCCAAGAGCCAACATCTCTCTCTCTCTCTCTCTCTTCCTTCTTTCCAGATGAGATCTGTCTGAGCCAAAAAGACTGATTGGGGTGAAAGCAAGCAAGGAAGTCAGCTTGTCTACTGACACTCACTCACACACTGGGAAGATATATAACACGCGATCGGGATTCCATGTGTGAGACTTTATTGCTGAACTAGACTAGACAGAAACCAGATGGACTCTCGTACACTCTCTCCGCACACACAGACACACACACCGACACACCCCACATGGAGTTTCATGAACATCTCGTCGTGGTATCGTCATCAGCAGTCAGCCAGTTTCATCAAACTTCGTGAGCATTCTTCGTCTTCCTCCCTTTTGTTCTCATGCATCAAACTCAAGACAAGTCGACTCCGCCCTCTCATTCTCACAATTGAAGGAGATAAATAGCCACATCAAATATTCACTAAACCCTTCCTTTCAATTACTTCCTATATAGGTTTCAAGTGTCACTGCCAAAAACAAGATTGAAAACGTAGCAATTGATATGCATCAATAAATCTATGTAGCTGCCACCATCAGAACTCAAAATTAGACAGATGACTGCTTTCCTTGTCACATCCTTTCGATTTCTTTCCTCGGATGGATGTGTTTGTGTAAGGACGCTAAACTACCAGTGGACGAACTTAACCATAGATTGGGTCCTCTAGCTGTTTACGTAATATATGGATAGACGAACACTGAACACACAATCAACCGTCTTACATCTTTTCTTTACCACATCTCCATTCCATTGCTATATTGGATTGTAAGATACAAGAGCGGAATCGATCTCTCCTTGTGCGAAGATAAAAAAATGCCTGTGCTCAACAATTGCCCCAAACTTTCACTCATCTAGAGATTCCAGGAGAGAATTTTCCTTTTGCTGTCGTCTCATATTATTAGATCTCTTTCTGATCGAAGTTGGAGTGCTTTTCTACGTTTATTTTTAGGTTTTCCATCATCCATCACCATTCAATCGGTAGTCTCTGTCTAAGAACTCCAGACATTCTGATGGAAAGAACCTTAGCCACAATTTCTATATGTAATAGGTCTCTGACATGTATATTAATATATGTATGTAGACTTTATACCTTGTGATATAAAAGAATTTCCAAAGAATTCCGGAAACTTCATTCTATTTTAATAAAACTCAGAGAGGAAACTGAGAAAAGGCCTCTGGTAGTACAGGTCGTTTGTGTTCACATCCCAATAATTCCAAATCCTCTAGTCAGGAAAGAATAAAAGGAAGAGAGGTGAGGTGAATGAAGATTAAAGAAGGAGAAATGGAAGGAGAGATTTTTCTTCCTCAGTTGTTGTGCCTTATTCCTTTCATTTGGCCTGTACACCAAAAATACGAGAGGGTTGCTCACGGTGGATAAGCCTAAAAGAGTTTTAAAAGGAAAAGAAGAAGTAGAAAGGAGAACTGTCGATGTGTGTGAAATGATAGAGAAACTTTCCCCAAAAGAAGTCCTACTTTTTTCTTCTCTCCTTCCTTTCCTCTCTCTCTCTCTCTCTCTCCTACATTTACGTCATTCCAACTGTTTCATCTGCTCCTTCCTGTGAACGTGGCCGTA
>JAQGBV010002047.1:0-12871 GCA_034698685.1 Isotomurus pseudopalustris
CGTATACCTTTGTCAATATTTACCCTGCTTTCTCTCACAATCGCAGTCGAAGGAGAAGATTACTCGGTTTATCTCACACTGTCATCAAATTCATTGATATGGGTTCTCTTCTGGTTGGCTTTCTGAAGCAATCCATCACATGATTCCTGAAATTCCTCGTCATGAGGCAGTAGAGCACTGGATTCAGGAGTGAATTGAAGTGTCCCAGAAGGATGAAATATTGTTGAAGTTTTGCGTAGAGGTACTCATGTTTCGTTTCTTCTTTAGGATTCGATTCGTGGCTTTCGAGAGGATCCCGGAGGTCGAGATAGAGAAAGAGACAGCTGGATGGGAGCCAGCAACATGCGAAAACAAAGGCCAGGATTAGCAGGGTTTTCGCCACCTTTCTCCTCTCTTTCATCATGTTAATTGTGGACATGGAGTAGACCTGTGGGCGGATAAAAGTACTCTGCACAATAAGGAATGCACTCATTGCTCCAATGTCATGTCATACAGGGATGTAGTTTTACTTACTTGAGCTGAGTGGGGCATAACTGAAAGTGGCTGATTGTTGGATCCATTGGAGGAGGTCGGGAAGCCAGGAAGCAACTGCTTCTGACACAACGTACATCCCATTAGGGAGTAAGAGATCGCAATGATTAGAACGGGAATCGCGAACACAGATGTGAACACGATCAGCCCAAACATCTTTTGATAGGAGATATCTCCTGTTTCTGGCCATTCCTATTGTAATTCAAGCAACCACAAATACAACTATGAGTCTTAATCTTTAGAAGTCCACCTAGCAGAGTTCTTTACGTGGCTGGCCACTAAGACCCCCATATCCTTTTAAACCTTTCACAGAGAAAATAATCCATTAGACGAGAACAACAAGACTCAGCTAGATCTATTTCTTCTTTTTTCGTGAAAGCTAGACATACTAAAGCACATATTATTGTACCCTCCTCAGTGGGCCTTGACATGAGAGCTAGGCTAGCCTTGTAGGAGTTTGACTGATCGTTATGTAATACGAGATTTTCCAATTAATGCTAAGGTACATAAATAATATTTTCTTTCAGTTCAAGTACGTCTTCTTTCCGAGAGAATGAAAAAGAAAGCAGATGAATACTCTCTGGCTTAAGAATAAACCGAGGAATAATAACTTGTACGTGCATACTTTTCTTCCTATCATTGCTTTTGTCTTTCAATACTGCTCTAGAAATTTTTTTGCCAGTTTAGATCCAATTTTCCAAAGATATGAAGAAGCTCATTGTAAGTTTTCCGTCAATGATTTTCTGACATGAAAACTGGGCATGTTTCGGAACATCTCAGGCTTTTAATGAAAAACATACCTTCAACTCCAAAACATGATATAAAGCTTACAATTAGACTTCAAGTTTCTGAATTCTTATGTAAGGTTGAAAATTGAAAAGCGTAGAATTTGAAATAATACATTTTTACTTTTACGAGAGTGATTAATATCCAACGAAGGGAAATATTTTACCTCTACACAATACAGAGTTTCATGGATAACACCGAAGTCATGGCTCATGACACGAAATCCGTCTGTTTTTCGTACGTTAAGAGTTGGAGCAAAGATCAATAACGATACGGTCCACAGGATCGCTATAACCTGTAGGGAAAAAACTTAGTTAGCGTTATCAGAATTTTGTCTTATGTGTGTACATCTTGTCTTGCATACATTTGACAGGTAATTCTATCTACATATTGAGCTGCTATGTGGATTTGAATTAGCAAGAGAGAGATTTGAACGTGGGAAGCTGTGTTCAACTCTGAAAAATATTTTTGGATGTATCTACTTCTGTAAAATAACTTAGCATAATCTACTTTCTCGCGTAAAGTCGATAAAGAAAATAAAAAAGCTTCGCACACTAACAACATTAATGGTGCTAAAACGTTCATACCTTCATTGTGAGTTTTTTAGAGATGAAATTCTTTCGTTTCAACGGGTGGCGGATTGCCAGGTACCTGAAATCATAAGTAGGCGTGGTTTGCGTCAATTCACAGTAAAACAACGCTTTGAAACACCCTTGCTAAAGAAATACTCAATACTTTCATCATGTTAATCCTGCCGTGACAAGCTGCATTCTAGCTTTCGGATACGCAAGGCTGGATTTTGCATTAAAAAATCTAAAAAAATGGGAATTTTATTTTACAAAAATAACCTTGGAACTCACCTGTCAAAGCTCATAGCAGTGAGAGTGAATACACTGGAGGAAACTGAGACACCTGGATTATAATTAAAAGAAGTTTGTAGGTGTAAATCCCTTTTATGAGTTCCCAAATGACCCGAATGAAACCGCAAGACTTGGGAATATATTTTTACCTTGTAAGTAGTATGCAACTTTGCAAAAGAAGTCTCCATAAACCCACGCAGTGTAAACTCCTTGTAAAATAGCTGCTGGCATGCAGATGAGAGTCACTAGAAGATCGGCTATGGACAAATTCATTAACAGGCAATTGGTGACTCTGAAATGGGATAAAGTTCGAATGTAATTGTTTCAAGGGTTCAATTCCAGACTACATTCATTTGTCCAAACTTCTCCTCCCTCGGTGAACTCTTTGTTGGGTGGGGGATTACGAAAGACAATTGCACTCGTAAATAAGGACTCTTAAGGGCCTTAATCTCTTGTGTTAATTACACGCGAAATACATTCAGTCAGCGTATACCCTTTTTGCAAACTAATACTCTATAGAAAGCGAAGAATTGAACCCACACAAATGAAAAGTATACTCCTGAACACAAAACGGAAATAACTTTCACACAAGAGTCTTGTACAAATGCTTACGGTGGCTGCCTCTATTTTGATATTTGTAGTTTGGACACATGATTACCCACTCAGCATTGAATGAGTATGAGTGAAGAGTGAGTGGTTCGCAGGTATAAATCACGGTTAAATGTGTTTTTCATCTGTGCCAATCCACAAAACTGTCTTTTACATTACCTCAGCATTTCCTTTTTGAGAGAGGCTTGAATAAAATATCGAAAAAAGATTTGCACAAACACATACTTTCTTGGAGAGGTTTCTTAAAAAGGGAAAGCCTTCTCCCTTCTGATTTGCCTATTATTTTCGAGAAGTTTCTGGCGACATTTCCATCTCAATCATTCGGGCAAAGAAGAAAAACGGGGAGACTTTTGCATCTGTTCAAGTTAAGAAAGTACCGTGGAGAAAGTTTATTCACATAAGAGACTTGTATGGATGCGTTCTTGAGACTCCTTTGCTTACTTACCGGTGTGGCCTTATCGTGCTTGACACTAACCCACACAGAAAATGTACCACCTACCCGCACCATACACACAAATGTTTAACTCTGTTTTACGACGAGTTGGGTCTACAAATGACAGAGATATATTTTACGAGAGTCCGTTATAAAACACTTAACCAACTCAACTGCCTTCTACTTTTGCCAAAGTTGAGCGAGTTTAACAAGATATTCACAAATCTTCTTGAAGAGAATCTTTCAATCTGGTCTTTCGAGTGTTGAAACAAAAGTTAAGGGTTGCAACTGATTAAGACTGAGCAAAGCAGCCGACCAGAGTCAACTTTCGCAAACTTTAATTAATGACGAAGTCGGGACAATAAGTTCAACAGACAACTCATTGACAGAAAAGCCAGAAACCTTAATTACACTAGAATTTCGGAAACTCTTGAATTGAAATAATGTGCTTTGAGCCTGAAGATCTTTTCCCAGAGAGACTTATTTAGGTTAATTGAGATACAAGTATATGGCTGGACGCTGTAGATGTCTAGAAAAGCTTCTGTATTAAAGACTACAAGATATCTAAAAGACGATATTAAGTTCTTAAAGGTATCAGATACGCTTTGTTGTGTGGAGTAACATAAAATTATCTGCGTAAGTACCGGTTCCTCTTAGAAAGCAAGCCATGAAATGTGTAGATGTCAACAAAAAAGCATTTTATCTCCGGCTCATTGAAGATGAGTTGGGTTGAGTATTAAGGTTGAGCTCGTATTGATACACTGAGGAAGTCTCTCTCTGTATTGGCAATGAGAAAATTCTCGAAATCGATTTTGCCATCATGTAATCTGAGCGCTTGGCTGGCTCCAGCAAATTCATTGACTATAAACGAGAGTGTCATAAAGATTTCCTTTCTGCTCCAGTGCCGAGATCGCTCTTACATAATTAATTATTATTTGTCTCGAGGGATACATTTTATCTAAAAACGTAGGTGGAGTGTTCAGGCAGGCAACACAGAAATACCTCCCTGTGTGTCTCCTGTACTTATTCTTCTGATACTTATTGTATCAGAAGAATAACATGTCCGAGAAAAAAAATCTTACGTTCTGAAAGAGCGATATTTTATGAAGACCCCAATAACCAGAATGTTGAAGACGACGGCAAAAAAGAAGACCGGAATGTACATGGCAATCAACACAATATTCTCTGGTCGATCATAGACGAACCTATTTTCGTTCAGTATGTCACTCAAGTCACTCATGCTCACGCTTCCATTTTGGAGAGCACTCTCATTAAGTTCCACAAATATTTCCTTCATTGCTTTCAAGTCTTGAGATTTCTAGAATCTGCAAATGACAACAGACGGGTTATCTCACTTTCCCCCAGGGAACTTAGGTACTCTCACTTCAGGTACACAGGACACTTCACTTGTCTACAATAAAATCTTATTAAAATTATTATTACTCGTGCATTTGGTAGACACAACGAAGCCTGTCAATGGCAGATATGTACTTTCAACCCAATGAATGCGATCAATGAATGAGAACCATCTCGTTAATTTATATCTGTCTCTGTAGATTGTGGATGCATGATGACGATGACTTGCACTTAGAACTTGTAACTCGAGAGTGGGAAAAGTTGTCTAAAAGTTAATCGGTTTGGGTCCATAAGTTCTTCTCCTCTTCACAAAGAAATGTTTCTCAAGGCGATTTCAGCAGAAGTCATTAGAGAGGAGAAAGTAGACTTATTTGCTGATGTGCATTATGAGAAAGATTGTATGCATACGCCATGGACAACGACTTCTGTTTCTCCGTGAATGACACCACACTCAATCTTCATGAAGGATTAGCTAAGAATTGTGGTTTGTCTTTGTCAGTTGTCCACTCTTGAACTTGTTTTCCATAGCTTTCCATGCAGAACCCTCCTTCTCTTCCTTTTGCATCAATCTTATCAGCTTGCGGAGAAACAATTTCCAAAGAGTAAGCACCTTTCACCGTATCTCCAACAGCTATTTCGTCATTTCTTGCCACTCAGATGAAAAATTAATGATTGTTCTTCACAAAGGTCTCCGTGTTGCACAGCAGGAGACACCCTGATGAACCAATTATATTAAATAGACTGGCTTGTTGGTTGGTTACTTGTGTCAATGTCTTCCACACCTACAAGAAAACCACCTATTTCCTTTGTAAAAGCTGAAGTGAAAGTGAGACGACTGAAGGGATGTTGCTCGTCACCCTCGCAATCTCCCTAGGAGAAAGTCTACGCAAGATTTCCCTGAACTTCGGTGAGTCTCACGTTCCCACCAACTCCAACTCCTGAACTATGTCTAGCTGATTTAAAGCTGTCTGGTTTTATGTACTTCGAAAAGGATGCATACTCACACCTCACACGTTTTTAGGTGTTACTTGGTTGTCTTTTCATGCGATACACTTGCAAAATTACGTCATTCTGGGTTTTTGGTACTTCAGGATGATTTCCCATTAGGATGATTTACACCTCTGAATTTTGCAGATAAGAAAAGGTTATCTTTATGTTTACGATGGGAATGAGGAAAGATGGCTTTGACTACTTACGAGGAGCAATTGAACGATTCCGATAGACCACAGAGCTGTTTGTACATGCGTGTCTGTGCATTTGTATTTAGCACGGAACAAAAGGAGAACTCAATAAAGTACGATTAAGTACTCCACATTCCACATACAAGTTGTTTCACATAAGCTTCTAGTATTGCTTTTGCGAAGGGTCCTCTCGTATTACTTTTATATTACGGTTCTACTCCTGTTACAATCGTGGGTGTTTCAAGAAGGTCAGAGTCAGAATCTAACCGTGTGAGATGAAAGGTTTTGTCCTGTTTAAGAGTATTAAATGGAAATGTAGGTACGTAGGTCTTTCTAATTATTAATCACTCAAGCAATTCATTCTCCCAAGAGAACTTGATGGAAAGCCGATATAGCTGGGAAAAAGAAAGCAACAACAAAAGAGAGTGAGAGATGGAAACCCACACGGACATGGGCGATCTAAGCTAAAAGAAAGTCTTTGAATTTGTAAGAAGATGAATGCTCAACATGACATGCAGAGTTGCGTGTATAAGAGAAATCATGTCTACAATATCAATTTTATAAAATGCATCCAGAGAAACTTTATTTTTGGTAGCCCCATACAATTCCGTATATGGATAGAGTTGAATTTCTGAGAGAAAATACTTACAACTATACAGTATAGAGACTCTTGATAGTAATACATTGGATATTTAAGTTACGTTAACACATAGCAATCCAGTTCCAATAATGATAATCATAATAATAACCTTCTAGTTAATTATAACACATCAATACTCGTAATGTAATACGCAGTTGGTTGCGCGATTCTCTTAGCCCAGTGTAATCTAATAATTTTTAGACTTTGATCTAGCTTCTAGTCTACAATTAAGAATAATTACATGAAGCTGCACTACCCTAGAGAATAATAATAATAAATGTGTGTTTAACACAATTTCCGACGAGTTCAGATCACACACACACCCATCATCTTTTTCATGCCAGGTATAGTTGGAATCTGAGAAAGCTTTCGAATAACACAGAAACTGACGATGATTGTGGACCGAAATATCACATGCTCCTGGAAGGAAAGAAACTTTCGAATACATCATCCGATTTTGTTAGCACATTCACGCAGAGAAGCCACAGCCACATTAATAAATGTAATATATTTTAGACCAGAGACTATTTATCTTATTCAAGAAAGTACACAAGACTAACAAAGGGTCTCTCTCCACCTCACCTGTCAGTGTAGTTTACACTCCGAATCGTAATCATCAATTAATGCCCATTACCGGTGATTCTTTTGACAGCTCATTAATCTGAATTACTCAACAAACAATTTAATAGGTACTAAGCAATTATGTGGTACACAGGAAAAGGTTTGGGTAGTGCATCAATGAAGGTTTTTGTAGAGTTCCTTACTGCTTAAAACCTCGAACAGCACAACATATTTTACACTAATTTATCGATAAGTGACACTTAACACGTGTTAGTAAGCTAAACCCTATAGAGCTCATACAAGGAGTAACACACAAGAAAATTGAGAAACGGATGTGATTGCATAAATACGAAACAGATTGTTGGTGGATCTAGTGGAACATGATTGTCTAAACCATACTGGGAAACACACTCAACAATGCTCAACTAGTCGCAATAATACATTTTTTATTTGTGTTCATTGTGTTGCTGAATGACTAAATGTTTGTGTGAGAGAAAGTGATGATGTTGGTACACTTCTGTGCAGTGTTGTACGTACATATAATGCTTTGTGTTAATAGACAAGAGCAGTGATTAGTAAAAGGTTAAACATCTAGAATTAAGTTTGTTAGAAGCTGAGAAGGAACGTGTTTGGTTTGTGGGTGAAGTAACTAATGAAAGGTGATGATGATGACACAGCTTTGTAAATTCAGAGGTGACTTATGTTGAAAGATTATCAATCAATCAATCAATTTTTCCCCAGTTTTTTAATCAGTCTTCGATTTCTCCTGGTCGAAGATCGACTATGGAAAATGAAAAGAAAGAAGAACAAAAGCTGTCCTTTGATAAGAGAAGGCTGCTCATTGTCAGTCATTTACGGAGGATTCGATAAAGAGTCCTCAAATTTTGTTTTAATTAGAGATTAATACACATCGTTACACTTTCGACTACTGTGCCAATCAATTGTGTGTGCCAAATACTTTGTCAGTGCTGGTAATTTATTAAAGTGGCATTACGTCTTGTGCATCCTGCAACAAGTCTAACGTTACATGAGATGAGAGACTCCATCGGGTGCATTTTACACAACCGTTGGGACCTTTTGAGACTGATCGACCAGACTGTTTGACTGGAACCACCGTTAAAATCTGCTTAATATCTTTCAATGAATCGGTGGATATGATGATGGATTTAAATACTGGCACAACTTTAAGGTAAAATACAGGTACATACATTGATTGATTTCATGATACATCTGACACATGATAATAACAGTACGAGAACGTATATTTTACCAGCTAGGCAGAATACAACTAATTTTACAGGAGATTCACTCAGCATTAATATAGTGACACTGCTTTTACACGCCCAGTACAGATAGGGAAAGGGACTCACTGCTACTTGTAGAATAATTATTTTTATAGACGAACACGCGACTAACAGACTTCACTACATATTTAGAATTACGCTAAAATCTCTACAGACGCTCACACGTAAGAAGCTTATACTTTTGGGTTTTTAAGTCTGTAGAACGAGTCACACTCAGCTGAAATTTTAACGCATCGTCGTTTGTAATATACTATAGGAATTTTTTTAAGTATTGTAGTTTTATAAACCTTCTTGTGCACTACCCAACACGTTTAAATAAATTGTTTTTAAAGATTAAGTAAGTTTGACCACCGTCAACCATTCATTTACATACGGTTCATAGTTTCAAAATTGTGTGCAAATTTTTTGAAAATACATTAAAAATCATACGAATTTTCTGACTGATATCACCAAACACCATTTTATTGTGAGGCTGGAACACAGTAAAATAGTGTTTGTTCTTTTAGGTTTTGTTGAATGGAAGAATGCATAAGGTACAGTTAGGGAACATGAAGATTAGGTAGACTTGATTCGCGCATCAAGATTTTAGTGTAACTGCTGCAAACACTAAATTAAACTCCTTAGACTACTCGCCTCGTTCTCCCTTTCTTTTCTCCCTTCTTGGAATTCATTTGATTCTTTTTGATTTCTTAGCCACGTGACGTGTTTTACGTGGCTCGTAAGTAATTTACAACTACTACTTTAAGATTCCGGAAATATCTTTAAACAAAAAGATGTCTATAGGTTATCGTAATTGGGAAGGAATGAATATGCGCGGTAGCTGATCTATTGATAATTAACTATACAGGTTAGATCAAGTAAGTTTTTCGAAGTAATGAAACCTTCAGAAGTGAAGACAACTTCCCCGATTGTCTTCAGTTCTGCGTATTCCAAACGCATAATTAATAGTACTAAATTAGGTAGGTAGGTTTAAGTATACTTTTTCTATGTAACAACAGTAACTTTAAACAGAAACACTCAGAAGAAAAATATTTACAGGGAGCTAATTAACTATACTGGAAAATCTTGTCGAAAAATGTGAAGTAATTCGCTTGGCATGTTCTGTGAAAACTACAGCACCGCTGTGTTCTCATGACTAGTGACTTTTTGGTTGCTTTACTGTGGCAAAGCCTTCAGGATCGCGTGGACTTCTTCAGCGACAGCCATCAAGACGAATTCAAACTGCTGCTTAGTTCGGACCATTCCGGGCCTTTGGTCTCGGATGTGTTCCAGGGAAGCTGCGATATCGATCTCTTTAGCTCCCTTCGTCATACGGTTCAGCACCATATCAATCAGACAATAAGTCCCTGTCCGCCCGGCTCCATCGCTGAGATTTAAACGAATTAACACGAAATTAGTCAGAGATTAAAGTATTTTGTTGATAGTTTAACAAGAAACAGAGAAAGTATAGACGAACCTGCAGTGGACAATTATAGGACAAGATCGACCTCGATAAGATTTGTTCACTTTCCTATAATACACGTGTAATATTTAGATACATATGTCTTGGCTCTGCGACTCAGAATCATATTATAATGAGTGATTATGTGATGTTCTGTGGGAGAGAATGATTGCGATTCTGAAACACCTTCCCATCACTTTTATGACTATGCAATTGTTCTCGATGCAAATTGCAACAATCACAAAAATGATGGTGAAAGTTTCAGTTCGATTCCGGTGAGACTGGGATGCACTTGAGTGACTTCACGGTTTTCTGTAAAAAATTCAAAGAAGTCTGCTGTCAAGTGAAAAGCAACCCACCTTCGGAATTCAAGAAGAGCTTTTGTGCTCTGAGGGATTCCATTTTCCGGCCAAGCGAGGAAATGAAATTGGGTCACAGTTCGTGTCTCTCCAGTTTTCAAATTCTTCAGATAAAAACTCCTCACGAGGTATTCATCGCACCAAATATGCTCGCTTACCAAATGCACCTTCGAATGAACATCAAAGAGGCCTTTAATTTGGCTTAACAATGAAATTAATCACGCCTCCCGAACAAAAGAAGACTGACCTCGTAAATATGGTGCAACTCCGAGCCTTCTTCAGGCCAATAACGGTGACAAAGGGCCGTGGTATTTTCTGTCAAACGAGTTAAATTGACTATGACCACACTTCCTTGCTCCCAAACCATTTGCCAGAAATCGGCTGCCGTGTTAGGCAATGGCCCTTGGGTTGCGATGTAAGCTGGATTTCGCGGATCATGATCAGTCTGTAAGATTATCAAACGTGACAAGGATAAAGTGTGGACAGGGAATGGCTTGTGTCGTAAGTATTTCAGACAGTTTTGTTATGAAACGAGCTATTAATTCTGAGCTTTCGCCACTTCCTTTCACCTTGTTGGTCAAGGAGTCAAGGAATGAGGGAAAATGTGGCCACAATTATACAAAAAGTGCTATTAGAACTTTACGAGGATAAAGTTTGTTTGACGATGACTCACAATTGTGGAAGCGTTTATATAATCAGAACCGGAAACGTTCGCCAAGTCATTCAGAATGACTCTGGAATGGTCAAATGGAACTGAGTTGCTGTATCGGTTTTTCTTGTTATTTTCCGTCTAAACAAACAAACGGAAAATTACTTTCAATCCAGTGAGATGCATGGAGAATTAGTAGGGAAAAAACTTCACCTTCTCAGCAACAGCGATGGAACATGGATCAGCTTCGTAAGCACAAAGAGATCCCCATTCTTGGTCCATGCGATCTCGATTCTTCAAATGGTCCTCCATGTACGACTGTAAGTACATAAGTCGAAATGTAGAAACACTACTGGGGGCTATTATTAGGTAATTTAACCCATAGGACAACTTTGTGGGACTTACCAAAACCATGTGACCGGTGGAGATATCCATGTTTGTCAAAACAGGTTCCTCATTCCTGAGAAGAAAGTTAACTAATTGACACAACTTGACATTCTCTTCGACCAACATTTGCTAATGAAGCTTTGATTTACTAACAAACTGCATGGAGAAAAGGGAAGGAGCTGAATTATAGTTAATTAACTCTACTTAGAGACATGGATATGTCAAACAGAAAACCACATTTTGAGTGAGCGTTATGGAACATTTGAGCATGCTAAGATATACACACACGAATCAAAGAAACCACAAACTCCTATTGTGATTTAATTAAAGCCTTTACACGAGGCTACTTGGAACGAACTATTTCTGTACAACTTTTGGAGTTGGTTTCCTCTGTCATTCAAACTTGAAAGATGAAGCTGTGTGCAGTGGTTAGTAGTTTAAGTTTGGTGTAGTGTGATCATTAGACTCATTGCAATTAATGTAAGAAGAGAACTAACTACTGACTAATAATAATAGTTTTAGTTCAACTAGACGCATTCAATTGCATGCACGAATAGACGTTTACACATTCTAACCAAGAAGAAGTGCTGGACCTTGATGAAGAAGTTTCGGATTCTTTGCTCGCAATCTTATGTGCGGGTCCTCGAAGGGGTTCCATTTTCTCGTTATTCTTCGATCCAGCCATTCTAGCTCGGCACAAGTCCTTCAACATCACCAAAAGTGTAATTAGACTTTCTCTAGGCTCCTATAGTTTCTTCCCGTATGAGTCAGTGGAAAGTACCTGATAATCTTTGCAAGCCTCGAAAGACGGGTCATTTTGAGACAAACGAACCAACTTTTCTCGTGACTTGGAATGCTTTCTAATTAGAAAGATGGCTACAGCCGCAACCAGAACTGCAGCTACCAAACCGCAGACAGCAAAAGTGGCAATGTAAATTTGATTTGAAGCCGGGTCCTGATTTTCGTACAAGGCGAGAACTGATGGAGTTTTGGACTGAAAAGACAAAGATACACCAAATAAGTTTACATTCAAAATCCAATCCAGGTTAACAGCACCCAACTTGTTTAATACAAGTTGCTTCAACAAATCACGACTAAAAAGGATACACACAACGAACACAACTGAGCCCTTCTCTCGTACAAAGAACAAATCGCTAGACGAGAAATAACATACAAACTCTGTCGTTTACAGAGAAAGGGAATCACGGTGAGTCCCTGAAACAGAGTTTAGATGAAAAAGTTCTTTTTAACTTTGAGAATCGTTTCTTGTCTCAACCCCCTGCACACATGGACAACAACAAAGTTTCCAAGAGTATAAACAACGCAACGACAGGAAGTATAAAGTTGTGTTACACTCGAAAAGCAACACACACTGCATTAAATACAATATTCATACGGATGCCAGAGTCACTCCAACTTTCTCTTTTTCATCAGAATAAGAAGAACAAAGAGTGCAACAGCGTAGGATTGCGTGAAAGGGGGGAACGCCAAGCAGTAGAAAATAGGAAGTCACGTAACACGAGCAAAAGGCTTGGCGTAAGTGTCTCCTGACTCATATCGTAAATATACGGAAAACAACGAGTCATAATATGATATTTCTTATTTCTTCCTATTCACACACACATGGAGATGATGAAGAAACCCAACTATTTCATTTCGTGCACGGAAATCATCATGAATGACACACCTTTTCCTTCTTCACATGAAAGATCACCTTTCATAAGCTCTTCATACTTTTGTTCACTACTGTCTTAGGATTCACGAGTGTGAGCCT
>JAQGBV010002048.1:0-12869 GCA_034698685.1 Isotomurus pseudopalustris
TCTCTGTGGGCTAATTTAAGACAGATACACACATATAATATGGTATGTGTTTGTATGGTGTTTGTGTACCTATGTTACACAGGGAAAGGCTGATTAACGGAAAAGTTGCGTTGGGTTTGTTGTACGTGGTTGTAGGTTTGATGTTTAAGGGAGATATTTAATCCTGACGGGGTGGGTGTTGTTTGCAGGAGAAAGTACGATGTCATGAGTCCTCATAACTTGTACACACTTCTGGCCGAAAGACTCCTTGTCCATGAAGAGTCTCTGAGTCTTCCCACATACAACGTGTTGTACGAGGTAAACTTTTATAGTCTACCACACCTCTACTCACATATGTAATCCAGAATTGATGAGATGTTCTTTGCATAGAGAGAGACGCAAACAGCGTTAAAATTTTCATGACTCATAATGTGTTTGATATGATGTCTATTAGATCCTTACGGAACACATAAGTCAGCAAATCCTGTATTCGAAGCATCCGGAGCCAGAATCCAACTACAGACTGGAAAATCCGAGTAAGTGCTGATTTCGATTTTCCATCCGGTCTTCTTGTGTGTCCCGGATTGCTTGTGCAAACTCCCATTTCTATTACTTCAATATTTACCAAAGATTCCCAAGTTATTGATATGTGCCCAACGAAGAAAAACAGGGTTTAGCTTAACCAACATTCGCTCTCCCCTCTCTCCAGGCTTTGTGCAAGTTTCCAGGAAGTGGAGAAAGCACTTCTCCCACTTCTTCTTTCTCTTATATTGCTATGTCGTAAAATTTACTGCGTGGATTCCGCGTACGCTCCAGCTATTAATTTGCGAGAGAAAGTTAATTTCCACTCTTCTGTTTCAGTGATCCTCAAAGTAGTTGCGACACTTATACGACAATCCAAGCAAACAGAAGCCCTCCTCGAAGTTAAGAAACTATTTCTCTCCGATATGACTTTACTCTGCAATCACAACCGGGAAAATCGGAGAACTGTACTCCAAATGTCGGTGTGGCAGGTGAGACTTTCTCCCTCTAAACGCTCTCTCAACTTCTTGTTGGCTGTGGTCGACGAATTGACGAATGGCTTCCTCGGACTAATGCGTGTGGTTCAATCGGTCATTTGTGTGCGTGTGTCTTTTTGCAGGAGTGGCTCATCTCCTTGGCTTACATTCACCCGAAGAATATTGAGGAGCAGAAGATCTCTGACATGGTCTACTCTCTGTTTCGAATGCTTCTCCACCACGCCATCAAGTACGAGTATGGTGGATGGCGAGTGTGGGTAGACACATTGGCCATCGTGCATTCCAAAGTGTCATACGAGGAGTTTCGTCTCCAGTTCACGCAGATGTACGAACATTATGAGCGCCGTCAAACGGATAACATTACAGACCCGGCCGTCCGCCAGCAGCGACCAATAAGCACGATTTCTGGATGGGATCAGCCTCTAAATGGATTCCCGGAGGGACGTGACGAAGCAGCCGGGACAGTGACGGTCACGGATGTAACGAATGAAATCCTCTCGAGCAATGAGACGGAGGAAGTGGGTGAAACTGGTGATGAGGAAAACAAATCTGAGACGGAGGATCGGGAGATGAAGTCAGACGAAGACGAAGAAGACTCTGTGGATGACGGGCGGAATGAGAAAAGTCGGGCGGGAGGAGAAGAGGAAGTCCCAGAAGATCGGAGGTCCCCCAGTAGACCGACTCCTGATGAAAGTCCATCCATTGTAAACTCTTCTATGAATAATAAAAACAATGAAGTCTGTGATACTAAAGACAAGGAAGTTGTGCTGGAGAGTACAGACGTAGTTAGGACCCCGGTGAGTAATGACGTGAGGGAGTTAGAGAACAAGTGTGAAAGTTCTAGTCCAACTAGAGACAGTAATCCAGAAATTTGCTCAAATGAACCTGAAATGCCAAAAGATAAGTGTACAGATGACGAAGCCAATGTTACTCCTTCTTCAGTCCCACTTTCCCCAGTCAAGAACGGAGTCAGTGGGAAGTCAAGCACCGAACCCGAGGATGACTCCGACCAGAGCTTAGTGACGCCAGAACCGAAGATTCAGATTGAGGCAGAGTTGTCTCCACCAGAACTTCCTCTAACAAATGGAAACTTGTCTCCTCAGAAGAAAGCTGACCTAGGAAAGGAACACGAAGAGGCCTTAAGTGAAGAATCGCCTGAAGATGAAGACACTACAAAGGTGAACGGAGGAGATGTCGAAGAGCCCAGCCAGGCGAACGACGCCTCTGAAGCCACCGCGACCCCCACCAAAGACGACGGCCAGGCTCTCAACAACGGAAAGGTTGAGGAAAACGGGCACGTGATTGAAGTGATACCTCAGGACAATGTGATTCATCATGTGAATTCGAGGGACGACGATGGGTCATCTCTCGTCTCCCTGGACAAACGAGAGTGGATTCAAAATGAGTCTGAGCCCAAAGTGGTCAAGTCGTCCTCACCGCAGCCCAGTCCATCTCATGCGGGAGAGGAAACCCGAGCTTCCATCGCTGTCAACACTGAAGTGGAAGAGGAAGTGGCTGAAGATGAAGAGCGTCCTGGAGATGAATGCGAGAACGGCATGCCCATCCGTCCACGGAGTTCTGCTGCTGTCCAGACTCAGACCAACGAAGAGGGTGAGTAAAAACTTTTTCCTCGAGATTCCTGCGTCCCTCAGCGTACGTCTTGATTTGACGGAATTATTTGTGTGGAATTTGTTGCAGGAGGAGTGCCTAGCGAACGGAGGAAATCCTCTTCAATGTCGTTCCATCATGGGACTCGTCATTTGTTTAACCCTGGTCCATCGCATCCTCCATTTAGAATTCCCGAGTTTAAGTGGTCATACATACATCAAAGGCTACTTTCTGATGTTCTTTTCTCGCTTGAGACAGACATTCAAGTCTGGAGAAGGTATATAAACTCTTACATGAAATTTTCTCGCCCTCATGAATTTTTACACTTCTCCTTTGAATATCTCGCCTTCTCTCTCTCCTCGCCTTCGGAAACAAAGTGAGAAATGCTCAAAGGCTTTCCTTCCAAAGAGATTTTGGTCCCATTTCCTTCTGCAGATTTTGTATTTTTACTTCTCTCTCCCGTCTAATTCATACATCTTTGATGAAGTCGTATAAATCAACACCATTCATGTGCTGACCTTTCATCCGTCATGATTCGAAACACATATTTTCTCCTTCTCTCCTCTTTTATGTGATTTTAGCCGCACATCGTCACTTAATGTGTAAACACCTCTCTCTCTCCTTTTTACATTCCAGCCATTCAACCAAGTCTGTTTTAGACTTCGTGAACACCGGAGAAAACACAATATTTGTCGTCAACACAGTTCACCTCATTTCCCAGCTTGCAGACAATTTGATCATTGCTTGTGGTGGACTTCTTCCCCTGCTGGCGTCAGCAACTTCTCCCAACGTAAATCAAATTCAATTCGTGTCCCAAACTCTCAAGAATAAATCTAATGCCTAGTGTGTTGTTCCACTTTCTCTTGCAGAGTGACTTGGACGTTATCGAACCAACACAAGGAATGCCCATTGAAGTTGCCGTGTCCTTTCTTCAGAGATTAGTGAACATGGCGGATGTGCTAATTTTTGCCAGCTCACTAAATTTTAATGAGCTCGAGTCTGAGAAGAACATGTCAAATGGAGGAATCTTGAGGCAGTGTTTGAGACTTGTATGCACGAGTGCTGTTCGGAACTGCCTTGAGTGCAAAGAACGCTTGAGACTTCAGCAAACAGGTGGTTACTGTGGTGGAAACGGTTCCGCTATTCCTGCAAAAGTAGCTCATTTACATTCGCTGATTCGAGGTGCCCAGGCATCCCCAAAGGTATAGCGATTTCCAGCTAATTTCATTTCTACGACCTACGCACTCTCTGTGGTATCAATCACACACTCTAATTTGGACTCGTCTATTTGTCATTTTAGAACATAGTGGAAAATCTTGCTACTCAAAACAGCCCAGTGAAAGACCCAGAGAAGCTGCTTCAAGATATGGACGTAAATCGTCTGCGTGCAGTGATTTATCGTGATATCGTAAGTCTGAATTTAACTTCATTCAATATCCCCCGTGAATATTGGCCATTAATTAAATCTCCTTTGTTCATTTCTTAATTCAAAGGAGGAAACAAAGCAAGCCCAGTTCCTTTCTTTGGCCATTGTCTACTTCATATCTGTTCTCATGGTGTCAAAGTACAGAGATATCTTGGAACCTCCACCCACTCCGTCTTCAAGTCCTGTTCCTCACATCTCCGATCCGTCAAGTACAGCTGTAGTCCAACCTACTCCTAATGGATCCTCCTCAATCGCTACCGGTGCGCCTGTTTTTTTACCTCTTTATCCTCTTAAGGTTCACATAGTTAGAGATAATTCTTGTAAAATCATATCATGAAATTTTAAGGTTCTTTATTACACGTGTGCTTTTTACGTTTTGGGAATGGTCACTGTAATGCCCTTCCGTCTTAAGTCATAATAATATATGATATTTAAACAGATAAACATTGTCATATTAATTCTTTAGTGCGGGGTGTTAAGTCTAGTACCAGTGGTACCTCTCAACCACCTTTGTATCCTCAGTGGACTAATCACATTTACCCACAGTACCTCCCGAACTTTTCTCAAAACGAAACATCTCAATCAGACAATTTAAAAACTACGAGTGAGGAGGGTGCGGAAGGTAACTTAAGACTAAAAGCTAAATGCTAAAGCATCACGGGCTTTACTGACATTTGCATTTCAGTCACACTGAAATAGCTCAATTGCAATTTGCAAACAGCAGTAATGTAGAAAATTGTATTCCTGTAATATATTCCTGTTGAAGAACTTTTCCAATTTGAAGTTTTAAGCCCTGAGTGGTATGATTTAGTTTAGTGTCTTTATTAAGTCGAATTGTCACTGTCACATCCAGACTATGAACACAATGATGACATGTTTGCTTGTAAACAACAGTAAAAGCAGCACTTCACACGCTTTGGAATCGATTCGTCAATAATCAAGGTCGTCTTAACTGCACACTGCTAAAGCTCTTTGGTGATTGATAAGGTTTAGTTGTAAAGAGGTTTGAAATTAGATTTGATATGAAATTAAAGTGTCTTTTTCAACTCTGGCACTGAATAGACAGTATATAGTAGATTTTGGCTTGTAGATTTGTAAGATGACAAGTAATCTAGAAAAAGTTGTCAACGAATTTTGATATTTATTTCTGGTATACTTGAAATGTTCCAGTCGTGGCAGAAGGAGAAGACGATGCGAAGACCGATTCCACTCTTACAAATCACCATGATCACTCGGGACAACATCTTCCTGCGAATCAAGCCCGCTGTGGATCTGCTAACGAACATGAATCTACGGATGAATGCAGTCTGAGTGGTTCATCTGTTAAGGTATACATGATCGAATCGAATTTACGTTATTTTAGGTATTTAGTTACAATTGTTGACATAGATTTAGCCCTGCTTTATATAGTCACTTAATTGGAATGGTAACTAAAGTGAAGTATGTTTTGATTCGGTAGACTGAAACTAGAGACTTCCCTGGAGATGAAAGCTCCAAATCACCAAACATTACCCTAAAGGTAGAAAAGCACATCCTTTAAAGTTGCAGTAGAATTCGATCAATTTGTTTATTCACCTTGATTGATGTACGTATTATAAAATCCAACAATAGAGCGATGATCCTATGAGTGACGTCTCATCTCAAAAGTCTATTGGAGAGGATTCCAATCAACAATTCCCAGGAAACGAAGGAACTGATGAGAAGAAAGCGGAGGACAGTTGGACTGATGTCAGTTTAAATGACGACAGTGAGACAAACTTGAAAAGAGCTGAGGAAAAAGGTACCAGTAAACTCGGTATTGAAAGTATCATTTAAGTAAATTCTACCGAACGGCCCATCACTAAACTTTGACTTTGTGTAGATGGAATGGATCGAGGGGAGAAGCCCCAAGGTCAGATTAGTGTAGTCAGTGGGTCTCCTATGCATAACTCAAGTGGTGCTGGAACTTCATCAAATGTGCCTCGAGCAGAAGAGTTAAACATTAAGCCACTTATGTCCACTGAAGGATTTCCTTTACCAACTCCTGCTCGGGAATCGAATTTGACTCAGAAGTTGGAAGCAGCGTTGGGCTCTGTGTGCCCATTGCTAAGGGAAATTATGGTCGACTTCGCTCCCTTCCTGTCCAAAACACTTCTTGGATCTCACGGGCAAGAACTTTTGTCCGAAGGAAAAGGTACATACTCCATACCTCCTATAACTCTACCAAATATTTTACAAAAGCCTTAAGACTATTGTCCTTCCACAGGCTTAACAACTTTTAAGCACAGCACTTCGGTCGTGGAACTAGTTATGCTGCTGTGCTCACAAGAATGGCAAAACTCACTTCAGAAACACGCCGGACTTGCTTTTATAGAACTTATCAACGAAGGAAGATTATTGTCTCATGCAATGAAGGATCACATTGTACGAGTTGCTAATGAGGCTGAGTTTATCTTGAATAGAATGAGAGCTGATGATGTTCTGAAACACGCCGAATTTGAGGTAACTTCCAGCACACTAACAGACTTCTCATTTTAAAAACTTTCATAAGCAATAATCCGTGTGTTTACTTCCAGCAAACTCTCTGTGCCCAAACTCTCATAGAGAGAAAAGAAGAAGAAAAAATGTGCGACCATTTGATAACAGCAGCAAGAAGAAGAGACAATGTAATCGCTGCAAAAGTTTTGGAAAAGACTATAAACATTATTTCCAACAAACATGGTGCTTGGGGTCAAGATCATAGCTTGTAAGATTCATACTCAGTCCATTAATGAATGGATCCCATGAAAAGTATTTTTTCTACTGAGGCTTTCTTTTAATTCTCAGGGATCAAGTGGAATATTGGAAACTTGATGCATGGGAAGACGACGCAAGAAGAAGAAAACGCTTTGTTAGAAATCCCTATGGCTCCAGTCATCCTGAAGCTACTCTGAAAGCTGCTTTGGAACATGGGCTCCCTGAAGATGCTATTTTACAGGTATCAGAGTAGTTCGATACTTTGTTCACTGCTCCTACAAGTTCCGCAATATTTTCACTTCACCCAACTTGGTGGCGACTCTGTTCGTAAAGCCGAATGAGAGTCCTTCAAGTTTCAGGCTATAACATCGGGCCTCACCACTCGCTTTCTCACTTCTTTTTTTCTATTACGGACCCTTGGTTTTTGTTTTAAGAATCGTCTTAAGGCTTTTCAAGAAACTTACAAAACACTGAAACTATAACTGAATGTGTATGTGTGTGCGTAACTGGTGCGTTCTGATTCCTAATGCGTAAACGCTCATTTTTAGGCCAAAGAAGATTTTCACACGCATCTTGCTGCAACGCGATCCCAGCAGCCTATACAATCGAATGACTTGATGGATGACAACGAACTGCTTTCAGATGATCGAGAACTTGACTTGGACTTAGTTGGTGCGTCTTATATTCATGATTCCACATTACTACATAATGAAAAGTTTCCAATTATTATCCAGCAGCAGAAAGTTCAAATCAAGCCTTAAACAGTATTGCCGAAGTATTTAAGAATGTTTTAGTCTCAATGAAAAGTGTTTTGTCAGCATGACTCACGTATATGAGTAGGGCTCTGAGCGGAGTCTGCGATCTGAGAAAGATTTATTTATCTCCAAATCGGAATGTGGAATATTTAATGATCGTAAAGGAATGAGAGCCTAAGAATGAATGAACTTGCTGACTCCGTAGGTCCAGTAAATATCAGTACAAAAGCTCGTCTCATCTCCCCTGGGGTGGTGGCTCCTGGCATTGTCTCTATTACCTCTAATGAGTTGTATTTCGAGGTGGACGAAGAAGATCCAGAGTTCAAAAAAATTGATCCTGAGGTCAGTACAATGTTTGTCTTCCTGTCTACTTAATTCGCTAGCTTAAATTCTTAAGGAGAGCAATCTCCGTTCGCTTGCAATTTATCTTGCTCATCATTCCGACCTCATGAAAACTGCAAATTTTCCTTCGTAACTTTTCATTTCATCATAAAAAAGCCCAAGCTCACATAGTACATCAATTGTGAACCCGTGTGACGAAGGAATTCCACAAATTGTGAGGAGATAAGCATTACCTGTACGTGCTAATGATATTCATAAATTCAATTAGGTGGCCAGGCTGTCCAGAGAGATGGTCGTGGTAGGTAGAGCAGTAAGAAAGGGTCTCGGTGGTCATTTTTCGTGAATTAGTCATGTAACCACTCATCAGAAGGAGGAACTTGTCTCCTTTGCACCATCCTGCTTGAAGTCCAAGATAAACTATTAAACCGAGTCCTGTCCACATCAACTTACATCCCTCATTCTTCATGATTGATGATAGTGGAAGGCTCAGTTGTTTCGTTGCCCTGCACTGTACTTTGTCTTGCGTTATGTAATTAGTAATGTGTATCGGAAAGGATGATCAAAAGGTATGAATCAACTTGCTGCTAAAATCACGAGGGTCTTTCTCGCATACATTTGCTTCAACTGAGGATAATATCCCGATAAGTGGATGCTTGGGGTGCCAAGACGAGGCTTTACTTCAGTGCCAAGTGCTAAATCCACATACCACCTAGTCTCTCTCTCTCTCTCTCTTTTAAAGCCCGTCAGGTATCCTTTACTGGAGGTGGAGGCTGTAAGAAATGATGGTAATTTTTATTAGAGCCTCAAGAATTATTACTCACATTGATCTCCTGACTTATCACGTCGATTATGGAAACTCTTGTTTACTCATCGTCGTTCGTATCGTAAACCTTTCGAGGCAACTCGCTCCAACATCCACTTGTAACAAACTATGTGTTTACCAGGTTTTTCTCGGTGGAACTGCAATTTCGCCTCTCATTTGAATTATGGAATAATCGGGAGGACTGTATGGGTCAGATGAATGAGTAATGTGCACTTAAAGATGAGAGGTGGGCGTTATGTTGTAAATCTGCATGGGGGTGGGCCATCATGTCAAGAAAAACTGAGATACTTTGATGGATGGCCGCAAATTACTGAAGAGACAGCTAACTTTAGAGTGGCCCTAACCAGTTTCTTCAGTAATTACTCCCTCACTCTTCACATATTCCTCTCCTGACCTTCTCCATCTCCGTCCAGTTTCCTTATTAAAGGCACCTTTTCATCCATAATTTACCCATAATGGTGTCCACGTCTAAGTGATTCCTGAGGTCGTGTGCTTCTTCCTTTCAATGATACACACTCACACACACAACACTTGCTTTCAATTTACTCCGGCTTGTCCAACTTCTTGGGGCTTATCAGATGGAAAGCTGACATTATGAGAAAGGGATGTGAGTCTCAATATGAAGGAGACTTGGAAGAGAAGAAGGCCTGTAAGGTAAAATATTAAATACCGTGGCTGGACGTGAGGCAATAAATATTTAGACCAGAAGTTGATTTATGGCGTTTCGTGCAGTCTTCATTCCTCGGATTCCAATCTGTATGAGATTCCCTTGTCCTCCCGACCCGTTTGTTTATGAATTTTAATGTGTTTATGATGTGTGGTCACTCATTTAGGGCTTGACGTAGGCACCTTTTGATTGTTACTCGGTTTGTTTATGTGCTTCGTAAAGTCCTAAACTTTCTCGATGGTGGTCATCTCGAGAACACATTTTCTTTTGAATTATTCAAGACATCAACAAGATAAGGTTATCCATATTCAGTGAGCGTGTGTTTGTAAATGAGCGTTTATCGAACTTCCCATCTTTATTTCGGTAAGCATACCACACACACCTTGAGGAATACTCTGCTTACTCGGCCTGTCTGCGAAGGAGAAAATGGCTGCATTGTTATGTCAAGTAGTCAGACGATAGGTAGGTCGGAGTTCTTATTTGTCAAAGCCAATATCACGATCTTCTTGAAGGATGATCATCCATCAACAACTCATTATCTGCTTAGTTCCTTTAGCGTTGATTACTCTCCTCACCACCAATGTAGGTAGACAGGACAAACATGTATTCATTCTAAATTGAAAAATATGAGGGTTCTTATTATACACTGTCCTTTACTAATACACGTGCAGCTTCAGGTTCAAATTAGTTTTGAAGTCTTAACAAAATCTCAACCTTGGTGATGAAATCTGGAGGAATCTGAGTAATAATTTCCAGAAATTCTGTCTTAATTAGAAAACCTTCACTTGCATTGCTACTTGTGGTGTGGAGCTCCTTAGAAGAAAGGATCATTTTCATAGTTAGAAATATTAGGCAATCATTCGAAGGATCTCCTTCCTGATGATACCCTTTTGTGTCTACCCTTGTTAGCAAACTGATTTACTCTTAAAAAGGTCTCGTTTATGACTCCTTGTCAATATCCTTTTCTCCTTTCGTTTTGAACCTAATTCAATTTATCTCGACTTCACTGATATGATGATACCATGACCTACGTCAAAAAAGAATTTTGTTGTTTGTCTTAAATTAGTACACCACTTTTGTATCCCGTCTAAGCTCTTCTTATTCTTATCTTTATCTTCTAAGGATAATAGTTCAATTTAAGTTAAAATTTGCTTATTTGTTAACATAATTAATACGAGATGACCATTAGCACATGTACACTTAAATGACACGTGAGAAGAATGAATTTAGCTACATTCGCTGCTCATTGAAATCATAAACTGAAAAGTACAGTAAAATGTGCATTTTTAAACACAAATAGTATCTGATCATGAGTATAAAGTATGCGCTATAGGTTTTTGCAGATGCTATCATCCTGTTCTTCAACAATTCTCATGATGAGGCAATTAATAAGTCAGAATGAGGTAATTGGTTGTTTTTTTGCAGCTTATAAACGGGATATTACGGCTGTTATCTTATTTCTTATTGATATAGTCGGTGATAACTGCTGGTGCACAATGACATCAATTAATTCCAGTTGGAGTAGAGGAAACCATAATTTCTACTTGACTCGAGCCACCATACTTTATTCAAGTTTCCATTGTTTGCTTACAGACATTACAGAGTAATTGTTTATGTTATTAACGCGCGTTATCACCGTATCATCGTTATTTTATTTGTACGTCAAGAAGGAAACCATACTGGTCATTTGTTATACTAAATAGTACGATGATCTTTATAATGCCCATTTGCCAGGTAGGATTCTCATTGAATATCATTTGTAGCAATGAATATGTATTATTTGAACTTTACTTACAAGCGATTCGATGGTATCATCAAGTCAGGGGTCGAGGATGAGCAATGGGAATGGAAATGAGAATATGCGATTTCATAGCAGCAGGAATCTTTCATCTCCACTCGTAATGGCTGGTCCATGGGTGCGGCTCTACCACCCTTGATCATGTCGTCGAGGAGTTGCTTCACTATAGCAGTATCAGATAGTCTACAGCTTTGATTTCACTACCTTGTGTTATCATCCCAATTAAATACTTTCTTTGCTATTAGACTTTTTATTCAGTTACTTAAAACCCAAAGAATCAACACTCCTCGTTGAATATCTCGCCCCAACAAGACAGTCAAATAGCGTCTCAAATTATATTTCATCTACGGGTTACGTGTTAGCGTTTGGAATTTTGATTTTCCTCAAGAATCTGCGTTGACTTTGTACACGCAATTCGTATTGCTTATTCAATCAGTGTTGAGAGAGCAGTAGAAACGCTCGATACAGAGCAAACGTCTCGAGACATTTGTTGATTTAATATTGAAATGTATTTTGATTGATAGCAGGTGTATGATGATGATAAAAATCCATGAAACTGTTTGCCGTCTGAATCATTCGATTGAATGAGTACGCACTACATTCATAAACTGTTCGAGGAACAATAATCTATTTTAGAATTATAGAAAGACAAATCAAAAGCAATCCCGTGGTGTGTTCTGTGTATCATTCAACATAAAAATTGAATATCACTCAACGACGCAACGTGCTGTCCTCAGCAGCCAACCGTATACATTACAGAATGAAACATTTGAAGTAGAAGAGAGAGAGTAATCAGTGACTACGGCTCGTTAAATGATTCGTATAGCGTCAGTAGGAAAGCAGAACCTTTGGCTACCTTGACTTTCTTGATGGTTCCTTCACAGAACCCCTGACTGACAAGATATGACGGACTTGATTTTATGGATGATTAAATTTGTTGGTTCCATGCGTGATTCATGAATTAGTATCGACCACCTATGATGTTCATGAAATAAATAAACAGCCCAAACTCAACAAAACATTATTATCAAAAGTTTCATATTTGATTTTAAGATCCAAGCTGCTGCTCACTACTTACTAAATGCATTTTTAGGAACCGGTGAAGTTTTGAATTGAATTCTCAAGCAGCTTACTGTTAGTTGTTTATATTTTGTGTACCTATCCAGTGGCATTATTGCATATATTTTATTTTGTTATTCAAGGTGTGCAACGCTCACTCACCATTTTAATTAGTAAGGCTGGAGACACTTTCATTTCTTCGTATAAGGCTTGTCGCAATTAAACAAAATTTAATTAGTTACTGCTTCATAAATTTCATCTGTGAGAAACTACGCAGATGAAGACGCATCCAACTAACTGTAGGTTTTCCAACCTCAGAAGTGTTGCAGCTTTATCTTGTACAGTTATCGTACGTAGGACTCATTATTGATTCCACATAAAAATAATTGATTGCAATATTGCAACGTACTGACAGTCACCTGGGAGAGTATCTTTATCTCTAGTAGTTTCTCAAGATGTCTTGCTTAAGCATCAAAATTATATGTGGCACAGCCCTCAAACGAGTTTAGAAACTAATAAGACTTCACATTTATCATTGCTGTATTGTTTTCTTTGACAATGATCAACCATTTCCTCTGGTGTTGGTAGCAATTAATTTTTTTGTCCCCGAATGAATAGAGTTATGTAAATGAATAAATTCAGCTCTACTTTTACATCTTACACAGATACCTTAACTCA
>JAQGBV010002049.1:0-12865 GCA_034698685.1 Isotomurus pseudopalustris
CTATTCACACACCACACAGCTTGACTGAATAGAGACAAAGTATTGAAGTATAAAATAAACCAGCTCTTTTAGTTTTTTAACAGCCACAGCACAACCTCAAGAGCGATTGTAATGAAGCATGAAATCTCTCTCACAATTACAAACTAATTGTATCCACGTGAGAAAGATTTATGAGAAATTGTGAAGGATCAGTCTGACAGGAATGAAGACTTTAAGCCTCTCTTTAGAGACAATCGCATTCCTTAATTGAAACTGAAAACATTCCTGTATTGTTTAACACTATTTGGTATGCTGGGAAAGAGACAAGAGTCCCCAAATTGTCAGTCATATTACTTCATTGGCTCATCATCACTTTTAATTTCACTCTGTTTGATTCGAATAATAGTTTTGGCTGGTGTCACGGTCATCCACGGCCTCGACTACGCGAGGACATTTTCAATAATGTTTTTTTTTCTCATGAATACCTTTTGTGAGAACTTTAACTTTCCTATGATACTAACGAAGGTGATGATAATTTCCCATCGATAGGCATGTCACACGTATTACTTATTACGCAGAGTAATACAGAATACAGAAATTTATTAATTAAGAAATAAAAAATATGTGTGCAGCCTATTATGATGCGTTTATTCTACAGGGGAGTAAATTGGAATGTGGATTTAGCCCTTTGAACACAGTAATTATTCACAAATGTACTTAATTTGTTTAGAATCATGTTTTGGCAGTCACGCACAAAGGATGATGAGTCTAAATTTTTTGCCACTTAACTTATTTATGCGTAATCGTGAGGAAGGAATGATCGAGGCATCTTCTTTTGTGTCAGATGTGGTGGCATATGAATTGATGATGAAGAAGTATGAGGAAGTGATTTGCTCTTTTGAGGGACGAATCGAAGAAGGCAGGACAAGAAGACCATAAAACATAAAACACCTACCGCAGTATCCAGATGTCCATTTGCCGTTGGCACAGGTCACTTCAGCAGAGCCGAAGAGTTCGAAGCCTCCATCGCACTGGATTGTATACGAAGAGCTGTTGTTGACTAGACTCGTAACCAGTCGAGCGTTTAAGGGACATGGGGGCGATAATGAAGAACACCCGTTTTGGTCTGATTCCGAAATACAAAAATAACAATAATGAATTTAATGCTTACTCATGTGCTTGATATGCCACTGAGCTATTCTCCCATTTAACTCATTTAGATTGTTTCGATTAAATTCTTATAAATATAAATGTTTGAAGCTGCATGTATTTGTACATTGATACTAATTAACATGAAGAGATGCAGATACGTTTGAAACCCAACCTTAGTTCACACACAAGTTTAATTACAAAGCCTTGCGCAATAGTAAAAGTAATCACATATGTACACAAATTAAACTAATAACAATTTTGTTTTTCTCTAATCTCTCATTACTATTCCTTTCCTGTATTTACATCTGCTGCTCAACAATTAAATTCATTAATCATTGTAAAGTCATCCCTGACAAAGCGACGCGTGTGTTGCAATTTCCATAATAATTTATCTATTGTTTAGATCTGTTAATTCCTCTCAATTTGAACTTCACCTGTCATGCGTCATGTAAATGTAAATCTAATTTACTTCAAAATTACATACACAGAATTTCTTTTATGACCTTCAACCTTGTATAGCCAAAGGATGTATGATTAAGTTCAGATGAAATAATAATAATGCGCTTTAGACATTAACCTTTCTTTCAGTACCCGTTTAATTGAAGCTCAATAACTACAGGCAATCAGAGATTACTTTTCGTGATAAAATTGATAGAAATTTTCTCAACAGCAATTGTACATGGGAAAATTGATGGATTTAAATGGAATAGTCAAAGCTCAAAACTCAAAACCAAAGCAAAATCAATCATATCACAGGGCAGAATCTGATTCCAATCATCCATGCCCATAATAGCAAACCTCAATGCTAAGGCACAAGCCATTATAACTCTGCACTGCAGGGTCTATACAAATTGCTACCTGAATTATAACTCAAAAGGACTTTTGATATAATAAACCTGCGAAGGCTTAGTAAATTGCTCCTTGCTGCATGTTGAAATTTAACAAGAAGTATTTCAAGACTCAAAAAACTGATTCACGTTAAATAATTGCCAACCTGTGGATTTTATACCATATCGTGTTTAACTGTAATTGAGTCTGAATGCAATAAAATAATCCTCAAATCACACAGTCTCTTTGACAAAGAATAATAGTCAAATTCTTCCTACTTTCTATTTTGTGAGTAAAATGAGCAGAAAACGAGAGAGCAAAATAAGCTGGAAAATACGCCGCATATAAATCTCCTCAGCAATGAATAACATCACGCGTACAACGCATTGTTATTCCTTTCCGGTTATGTGGCAGTTAAAATTTTGAAGTATTCTCTCATCTCCCAAGATTCCCTTTCAACGTGTAGAAAGTGAAATGACAAAAATAACCTTACCCAATCGAACCGGAGGTATGGCTAAGACGGTGAGGCAAAATATCACAAATAGCTTTTCTGAATTGAGTATCCATCCACAAGGAAATGAGTAAGTTTTGAAGAAGTCACTAAAAACTGCACTAGTTCGTAATGAGCATTTCGATTTTGTTCGGTAAGTGCCCATTATCGGAACAATCACTTTAAATGAGGGTAGTCTCAGTACCCTTCCAAGGCAAGTCACATTTTTTGGGATTCCTCAGGAGTCCGATTCGTGGTCGTGGAAAAATGGGAAATCACGAAGGATTTGAATAGCAACTAAACACACACACACACAAAGATTTAGATTTAGCTTCTGCAGAAAAACATCGTTTTCCAATATTACCTTGATAAGTAGGTTGGAGGGTTTCGCCTGAAGGTACTTACAGGCAATGAAAGTTAACAGCCCAAGCTCGTGCTTCGCTATACTACAGCTACTTCTATAATAATAGCGTAATGATATTCACTTGTAAGCAAGGAAAGTGGTTGAGTCTTCTCAATGATTTTTGCATGGCCTGGGCATACGAAGCGTCTTGAGCGTCTGCAACTGACTACTAACCCTATCTTGCATACATTATTACTCCACATTGCATCGTTCAAAGATTAAGTTTTAAGGTGATACTCAAACCAACCAACCCTTTCCTACTAAAACTCCTACTACTCACCACCGCACTACCAACAACATTATCAACAGCATGTGAACAACTTCCATTGTTGAGGGGTTGTGTTTTCATAGTTGATCGTGTAACTGGTGTGGTATGTTATACTTCAAGGAGGCTGTAAGGGTATTCTTGTAACACCAACCCTTCTACTTTGCTAATTTAGGAAACTATATCAGCCGTACGAGCTTATTATTCTCAATCGTTTCGTTGTTCGTTCTCTTGTCATAATCTTGATCTAAAATTGGACATGAAACAAGTGCATTTTCTCAGTTTATGCTCAAATGCTGCTTATATTCCTACTTATTCTGTCTGACTGTTCTACTATTACACATTACAATCTTCTCAACCTTTTTAAGTTGTCAACAGCATTTCTTAATAATCTTTTAATGTTTGCCAGTTGTTGGTACTGCTTAAGACGGATACGTAATTGTGCTGTTGTAGCAGCCCTTTTCAAGTCTCAAGAGTCTCAACGCCTCAACATCTCAACTTTTAGTTCACAAGCCCTCCCTCACAAACATAAAAGATTTGAGAGACAGGTGAACTGAACCAGCACACAAGCGTCGAATTGCAAAATTGCATTTCATTTCTGGCACAAAATTCATTTCATCTCAAGTCTCAACTCTCAAACACGGCAAAGAGAAGGGAGATTGACATATTCAAAGCCCTCTCATGTTTAATGTATTAACTTCCGCCACTGCCTTCTCATCAACGAGATGAATATTTCTTGCAAGATAATCATGACTGTGCGAAGTTAAGAGCATAAAAACTAAGTCTCATTGAGATACACGGAGATACCATTAATTTTATTGGCATTGACCATATGGTAATACAAGAATTATGAGAGTGCATATCCACACCTTCCCAGCGAGCTTTGCAGCTATAATTTATTCGTATGCCAAAGAGAGTGCAAGTGGCAAGTGGTAAGTCTCTCCCAGTCAGTAAAAATTGCCCTGTGTGCAAGACAAAGAGTGTAAAATATATCCACAAGAGGCAAAAAAAATTGTAATTACTCTCGCATTCTTACAACTTTACTCCCCAGAGGCTCATTTCCAATATGAGATGGATTATTATTTCACTTTTTGTGGGCAAATGTGCTGAAAGAATTCTTTGTGGTTTTTGTTATGAAATGTATAAATTCCAGTGAGCTCATCTCTCATGTCCTGTCGCAGTCCTGTGTGGACTATTTGATCATCAGATCAGAATATCTTTGCCCACGCCCATTTCCATTATGAGAAAAAATCATGAAATGCAAGTAGAACCAGTAGGAACTTCTTGGAATTACGTTGGACTGAGGGATCACTTCTGGTACCCTACTCCTAGTAAATTAGTTTAGTGTATCTAAGCGGCGGAGTGGAGCGAATGTACTTAATCTGGTAATGCAGTTTTACTTTCGTGTGAAAAATTCATGCACAAAGCATGTTTAATGATGATCATTTAAGAGGTAGCAAGAAGTAAGAGATGCACACTGCGAGATGCTGCACGCCCAGTCCTACCGCTGAGATCTCAGCATCTCAACATGGATGGATTTGAAACAGACGAATGCTTTGAGAACCATTCAAAAGGTCCATTCAAATTGCAATTTTTCGCGTTGTGAACTCAAGCAAATAAATAAAATGAAAAGTTGTTTGTCTTGCTTTTTGCTACGAATGCTAATATGCAGTAGGACAAGTTTATGATGAATTAGTTCGGAGAGAAGACGAGTACTAACTAACTGCTACTCACCACTTTTATCTTCACTGTCATCATCATTTCTACGAGTGCAGCAAGTAGAAAAAGTAGGTATATGAATATTATGAACGATACATATTTGCATGTAATTTAAAGTAAAAGCAAATTCCTACTGCAGCAAACATCCATGATCTACTTATTGACAATTAAGGACATTTTATAAACTTGATTGACTTTCAAGAACCACCTGAATTGAGAATTGTATTCAGTTCAATTACATCGTGCAATGCAATTGTTCAGCTTTATTGAAAAAACACGAAGATAGACATTTCTTTTACACTAGGGTGAAAGGTTATACAAACACAAATATTAGTTCCTTTTGTAAAAAATTGAAGGAGATTGGTACGTAGAGATTTAGCCCAGTTAACTTGTAAGGTACACCTTTCAAGCCTACTTTTTTTCGAGACGTTCACACATCTGAATCATTATAGTGCTTAAGATTAACGTTAGTAATATAATAGTAATACATACGAAGACTTACAGTTTTATGGTCTTACAGAGTAGACTTAAAATACAAACAAACCACTCCCGTCTTGAGTTTCAATGCACATTCAGTAGACAAAATCATTCTAACTTTACTTAATTGTTTGCATGCAAGAAGCACATGTCAAAAAGTAATATACTTGAATCATTAATTGATCATAGATCTTGATTCGGACGCCTATAATTTCTTAATTATTATTTTCCTCCCTTAGCATAGCAATTTAGTCTAGTCTTCTTGATCGAGGAGATTCTTACAAGAAGGCCGCACACCAATCCGTTAAGCACTGGTAGCATTGAGTAGCATGGTAGGTGTTACATTGGGTAATGTCCTTCAGCCAGTCAACAAAAAGCTCTTCGTTCTTTTTAAGAACAAGATACTGTCCTAGGACAACGTAAGCCTGAAACAAATCAGAATAAATTGTAACAAACCCACCAACCATCTGATAAGCATAGAGACAGCTGTAAATGCTCCCGAAACCAACCATACATTTAAACTAACTACTGTGTCCCTACCCCTAGCTTATCTGATCATAATGATAATGAAGATACTGAAACTTAAATAATAATAAAAACTCACCTTATCGAAGCCTTGACTTTCCAACCGCTTCCCGTAAGTGTCACCGATACCGGCCAAATCAGTGACTCCTTTTTCTCCCATAGGCTCTGACACAAAATTCCTGTGTTTCTGCGATGTAGACGCCATTGTACTTAACGCGGGCAGTTAAAATAACACCAATTACCAATTAATTATCGAATTTCGATAAATTATTTAGCGAGGTTTGTCAACGAACTTTTGAGCGACTGGAGCGAGAATGAAGACAGAGCGAGTGAGATGAGATCATGAAAGAGAGTCAGTTACGATTATTTACTCATGTTGGCGCCTTTTTGGCTCAATGCTATTGGAAGGGGCAAAGAGACACAAATGGGGCAAAGTGAGGCATAAGCAGTTTAGCATTGATGTTTCCAGATTGGGTACATGTTGGCAATTAATGAGGTTTAAGATAATTAATGTACGAAGAACTGAATGAGTGCGACAATTTATGAAGTGTAAACGATTTAATCGCGTTTCTTAAAGGTTTAAAAAATACAGAGATGGAATAGGTGACAAAGTTATTAGACACATTGAGAATAGAATATTATCATATAGACAGAGGTTTTGTAGATACTCGCACTTCTTGTTTTTGCAACGGTTGCATAATATAATATTAACGTTTAATATCTCTTTACGTACGAATAGTAACACCTTTAGAATTTTTATGGATTTTGGAAAGAGTGAATGAATATGTTTTGTTGCCTAAAGATCTATCTGAAAGAGAGTGACCTAAGGCGGTTCTGTGCGAGTCGAGGAAATCGAGGGTGCCTGGAGAAGAGTTTTATTACTAACGACGGTGGCTGAGGTAGGCACACTCTTGGAATGAGGTAATATGTGCGATGTTGTTCCTGTACCGCTTCCTCCGGATGCATGAAGTGCCGCTGACTCAGGACGAAGAAGGTTTTGTTTCTGGGGCCCTTCTAAATGGGAAACGAAACATTGGTTGATCACTTCCGGCAAACTTTCCAACTGCTCGTGAATCGTCGCAATCTTCTCTTCTATCGCCGTTAGTCTATCTTCCATGTGATCTTGACGTCCTGCCAGATCTGAGACAATTTCGTAAACTGTACTCTGAGTCTGAAAAATGAATCATCAAATGGGTAAATTATTCATAGACTTTTTAGGATTAAATTGGATCTTATGCGCTGCAGAGAAGAAAGAAGTCTCAACATACTTTCGCCATGTCTGTGATGGTATTTGCATTGTCCATCAGCTTTCTCTGGTCCATCTTCACCTTTCTCAATCTAAAACGAGAAAAATTCTGCTTGGTCAACTGAATCGCGCATATAAATTGGGTATTTTACAGACGAGTGTCTTTTTTGGGTGGATACACTTACGCATATATAGCCAACAGGAACTTTCTTTGATGTGCTCGTACTCGGGAAGCATTGACTCTTTTTACAAGCTTTGTGTGTTTATAAATTAACCAAGTTTCTCGAAGGACATTCGCTGCTGCATTTTTCAGCTGGAAAGTTACATTCACACAACTTTAGTTTCTCCTTCTGACAAGTAAGAAAGTTTAAGTATCTGTGACATATGCCTCCACATGGTTCTCGGTTCAAAGAACAGTATGTGTGTCGTGATGTTATTACGTTGTTTTGCAAACCTTTTATGTCTTTTGCTAGAAACTGTTTTTCAAAATGAACTCTTAACGTTCTCCTAAACTGATACGACCATGACAAATTCAGTTTTACTGCATGGTATTCCGTATTGCATTTGACTTCCATTTCATTTGGGAGATCACCTCCACAAGGCTTACTTATAAATATTTTGAAAAGTATGCAGAAAAATACAGTTTCTTAGCTTGTTTTGTAGGAATTTGTTCGTGACCTAAAAGCATGAAACACATTGCATTTGTTTCACATTACAAATTATCTTGGAAGAATCCTATCTCCATACTTAAGTGGTCTCTTGAGAACTCTCTTCAACTATTGAGAAGTAAAGAAGAGGATTTAGTTACCCTGAGAGTTTTCTAGAAGACCTCCATAATGGAGCTATCAATTTCACTGCATATTTCATAGAAACGAATTTCCTGACTTCGTAAAAAGTTAATGTTTCCATCCACGTCAACATGCAAAGGTGTATAGTGGTTTTTCTTGTACTCACTCTTCTGTCCAACTGCTTCTCCATCATGATTATATGAACTCGTTTCTCCGCAGGACTCATTGTGAGCTTTGGAAGGAGGACAGCTACTACCAAAGCCATCGTACCATTTCCCTGAAATTAACGGGGATACAACCTATCTATATCTTTTCATCGATATCTTCATCAATCTCTCTCAACCCTTGATTAGTTTTCCTTCCAGGAAGTTAGTCGCCTATTAGCAATTTGTATCACGTCTATCACAAACAACACACGGAGTCATCTTGAAGCCCACGTTTAATTTAATGTGATCAGTTTCTGAGTCTTGTGTTACGTCATACTCACGTTGCACCGTTGTATGTTATGAGTCTACCCACTAATGCAATTTCTTTACATGTTCAGAGAGACGATGTTAATTTTTTTATAGCAAATGCAAGAGAAGACATAGAGTTATTATTAAAGGTGCACGCTTGTGACAGAAACAGAGTGATATCACTCACTTCAGTCAGTTCATCCTGGGCCTGATCCAAATTCAACATGCATAACAAGTTCGTTAAGAACATCAGAACACACTATTACGTAAGACTTAGCTGAGACACGTAACGACCGGAATCGCAAACAAATATGCACTCTAAGCTTTTGCCAAAGTTCTTTTTGCAGATTGCCAAACCACACGACACGAGAGGGTCAAAGTCAAGTGACGAAGTTCTATCGACACTTTCACATAATGTTAATTGAACCGCAAACCACGTTTACAACTTTATTAGCTGCATTTTAGGCGTTATTTACCCGCTTTGTTAGTTGAGTATCCATCATAAAATTATGAACATGCTTTTCAGCTCTTGAAAGTTCCAGTTTCCTTGAAACAACAGCAACCAAAAGAGCCGTGCATCCAGCTCCCTATGTTATTCAATTAGTTTTATGAGTTTTTCGTTCAATAACTCACAAGAACAAGACAAGTCATTTTACGGAGGGACTAAGGGGACAAGGGGAGCTCTAAATGACTAAAGTGGTAAATTATTAAGTCCCATGCCCACTGGAGTGTTTTGGAGTTAAGATTTTATGTTATTTCACAAATGTTTTGTGTGACCCATGATGACGCATTTCGCAAGTACATCACCGTCCACATTGGATTATTAAAGCCAAACCAACATGAAACTGATACAGTTATTCCTATCAGTTTAAAATGAGTATAAACGTAATAGTAATTACCATAATACCCGTAGTTACTGCAATCCCTCGACCGCAGTATGTATTCGGCACTATATCTCCGTAGCTGAATTTCCACAAAGAAAAGTGTATGATGGACCAAGTTTAATCAATTATATGGTGTTCAAGAATAAGATCACATCGCAGAGACCAAAAATAAGTTTCACATTATAATAAGAGAAATTAGATTCTTGAAACAGTCCATTAAATTAAACTGCAATTCGAATGTCGAGGACAATAAAAACCATGAAACTATTTGAGATGTGATCTTATTCGTTTAGAAATTCTTGATCCATCACATTACCCAACGCTAAGGAATGTAATCGCTATAAGCCACATGGAATTAAGGATGTTGGCGTGTTCCACATCGTGGTATCTATACAAAAATACCCGACCATTCATTGTTGTATGTTGAGCTTAGAATGTATTCTTTTGAGAATGGAATTCCGAGCAGTTGGAAAGACAGAGGATGCTGTGTGAACCGATGTTAATAGCTTTTCACTACGCAATATAAATGTAATTGCTGAGAGAAGAAAATCAACACGAATGAATAGAAATGTTATTGAAATAATTATTGTATATCATTAATTAAAGCTGTCTCTTTTTACAAACCCTGCAAATTTTAAACTGCATTTGTGGGCCTTTAGGGAAATTCAAAACTGCTTGTGAATAAAGTGCAAATATTAATTGATTCATTGATTCATTCAGTGCAGACTGAACTGTGTGAAAATGTGAAAAAGTGCAGCATCCTCCATCCGCGATTTAGCTTCAGACCCAATACGCAATATTATGAATTAAATTTCAAACAGCAACGAAAACGGCAACTTCTAATACTAAACAACTCTTGTAAAATATTAAAATGGTCAAAATACTCCAACCATCTACTTCAACTTTTAACAACTAAATTAAAGCTTCATGGTTTACTTCAGAGTTTTTGGTTTGAATATGGACCTCCATTCTAAAATAGGATTGAAACCAACAATAATAATAATATGCTTCTACAAATTCTACAGAATTAACTTAACACTTTGGTAGAAGAG
Organism: Isotomurus pseudopalustris; assembly: GCA_034698685.1. Lineage (NCBI taxonomy): Eukaryota > Metazoa > Arthropoda > Collembola > Entomobryomorpha > Isotomidae > Isotomurus > Isotomurus pseudopalustris. The sequence goes on from JAQGBV010002049.1 coordinate 10,264, forward strand.
ATAAATACTTAGCTTATTTGCAAGCTTGTTGACTCAATAGCTCTTGTGAGCCGGCGTTGAATATTTATTTCTATTTATCGTAGCTTACAATTATTCGTAAAATTTAAACGAAACCTTATATAGGAGAATTATATGCCTCAAGCTGGAAAGGTAATCTATTCGTCATGTTGTAATCTATAACTCCAGTGGGTGGGAGAATAGCTTCAAAATAAATACTCCTGTATACCACGTTATACTAATAGTGTAGGCATGGATTAAAACTGCTGAACAAAGCTCGTAGCTGTTTGTACAGTTTTGAATTGCTACCAGAAAATTAGTCCTATTGCTTTAATCATGGAAATTAAAAATAGCGAAGTGTTGGGAACGTGAAAGTTAAAAGTTCGAGTGATCGTGAGCCATGCCTCAAGTAGAAAAGGAATTATTGGGAGAACCAACGTGATATTCAGCGTAAATTAGCTGAAGTGAACAGGCTTAGTTGTACTTACCATCATGCCACATGCTACACAGATACCTCGGCCGCAATAAGTGTTCGGAACAATGTCTCCGTAGCTAATTATCCAAACAGTTTTAGTGAGAAGACCGAACAAACCTTTCTTTAGCGTGACTGTCGCACTCAAGCTCATTTTCCAAATTGCATGGTGAAGCAGCATTTATATAATTAGCATGTTGGCCTGAATGGCTCACAGGCCAAGAAAGGTCTGACATGTACGAGACAAAAGTTTACATAACTTTTTTAGATTAATGTGTCTTTGAACAAGCATTCACGAATATGCAATTTGGCTATTAGGAGACGCTTGAGTGCACAAATTAAGCTGATGGAAAGTTTGCTCGGTAATTTTCTAACCCAACGCATAGGAATGTAATTGCGATTAGCCACATGGAATTGAGGAGATTTGCATGATCTGCATCGTGATTCCTGTAGAGAATCATGCATTTGTGTGTTAGACAGCCCTGAATTCTCATTAGAATAATTATCACATTAAACTTCTTAGCGTAACCGTGCACATATATATAATAATATATATTATAGAATATTACGTATATATTTAAACTTCTGCCATCGATTTACTCAAACATTTATCTAAATGCCGTCACGTTAAAGCTTGTCGTTTGAATTCTAACGTTCTAAATCAGATGAAGCAAAGAAATGCATAACACGCTATGCAACAATTCAAGCCGTCAAATTGTTGTGCAGTTTTGTGATAAATGTACTCTTGAGTCTTGAACATACTTGTTTTGTGCAGCTGTGTTTGTTCCCCTGACATATAAAGTGATAAGTTAGATCGATTGCAGACTTAATGGATGGTGGAAACGTTGAACGTGTAAAACTCGGAAGTGTACAATGTACACGAAACAAATCACAAGTAAGGCACTCATTATCGAATCACTAAAAGACTTATGGTCCAAAAGTTAATCAACTCCAAGTCCAAACCATATTAATTTTGTGTTCTACTAAATGTTGAGTGTGGACAAAATTAGTTTCTGGGCTGATTAAGAACAATGTATCTTCTTGATGCGTGACATGTAAATAGTCCTTGCAGTGCAGTCTAGCGTGTTTTTCATTCGTCTAGTGATAAAACGGGTAGTGCAAAAAATGTATTTTTATTCATAAATGGTGTCATGCGAAAGAGCAATCAAGACGATATGCTACGACTTGAGTTCTGACATAAATATTATATACATGTGAGAGAAAGAGAGAGAGGAGAGAGAGAGAGAAGCAGTCCGGGTATACTACTACAGGGATTGTTGGTACATTATCTACAACTGTGAACTGTCCATACAGTAGATGTTGAGTATAATATGCACATAAAAAGAGACATTGTAAACAGTATTTGCAACTAAATGTGACGAAGACTTAAGTAGAGAGAGAGAAATATGCTTGGGAAAGAAAAAGGAGAGCAGAGAAAGTGAGTTACACAATATATGTCAGGCAGAGCAGAGAGCGAACAGTACAACAGAGAGACATTTAAATTAGGATCATTTTAGTGGGATTTGGGGATCTCTAGGTATTAATAATGAAATGATGAACAACGTGGTTACAGAGAGGAGTTTACGATAGAGAACACCGAGAACATGTAAACGCTGTAGAGTTACATTATTCGTTTATGGTTAATACTTTCTGTCAAAGTTAATTGTATATTTATGAATATTTATTGCAAGGATCGTTTGCACAACTACAAATCATTGGGATACGCAAAAAGAAAGAGAAAATTGCACCCCAAAAAATACTTCCTGACAGCTACAAAAGTCTAGATGGTTTTTTTTCTCTCACTCTAAACATGTTTAAATGGGGAAGATTCACTCGCTCTGAGAAGAGCAACCTGTCTGAAAAAGAAACAAAAAGTAAAGTGATGACCCTCCATTACTGTCTAAACTCAAAGATTGATGGGGTTCGAGGATCCTACGCTTGATTTAAAATTCCACTTACAGTTGTTAAGTTTCGGAAATTACTACAGAAAAGATCTCTCCAGTGACCGTGTTGCATACAAATTATTAGGACAATAATATGTTTTTCCCTGAACTTCGTGAGAATTTAAAACTTTACACTAAAAGGATAGTTTTGGATGAAGTGAAAGCAATAAACATTTCGTTTGTAAGAATT